>KE505569.1:103127-124664 GCA_000441515.1 Elaeis oleifera | reverse complement strand
AAAATATAGATAGATGATAGCAATTTATCTAGAAAAATAGTAGTACAAAAGAACCTGTGTAACAAATTTCTGAGTCATTTTTCAATGCACAAAGAACATGGATAATTATTATCTAAATATTGTCTGAAAAATACTCAGAAAAATATAGCTTTCTGGATAAATTTTTACTCATAAAAGAATGGGCCCTTAGCATCCATTCTCAAGAGCAATTTGGCACCTGCTTTTGCAAGATCTGCATCTCCCTAGACTGCCTGCCTCTCAAATCACCTTCGGATAACCTGGAGATCAAAAAATGTTGACAGCCGTGCATACCCTGTATTTCCATCCATGACATTTTCTTGATTAGATAATAATTGTGAATGTTTTCTTGTTTAAGGGATAACCAAAATAGGTTATCACCTTCCGATAAAGAGAAAGAAAATTTTTGAATAAAATGGAGAGAACCCTAAAGCCAAAATATGAATAAGAATAAAATTCTTTCTCATCTCCCATCTCTAATTCTTCTCCTTTCTCTAGTTTTCAACATGGTATCAGAGCATTTGGGATCTGATCCATGATTTTTATTTTTTCCTTTTCTTCTTCTTCTCAGCATGCCACCGCCATCTTCCTTGTTTTTCCTTTCTTCTTCTTCTTCTCCTCCTCTGCCACCCTTCGTGCACGCCTTTCAACGTCGCTGTCGCAGACGCCGCCTCAGATCACCCATCTCTCAGATTGTCGCAGGCCACCACCCCTCTCCTCCATGTCCACCCTCACATCCTCAGATCGCCGTCCCTCTCCTCCACGGCTCATCTCCACCGCCGCTGCGCCCTATCTCGTCCGCATCCACCCTGCACGCCTCCACCGCTCCCGCGCACCATCATCGCCGTCGCAGGCTGCCACCTCAGGCTGCCCATCCTCAGATCGCTGCCCCTCTCCTCCACAGCCCATCTCCGCCGCCGCTGTGCCCCATCTCGTCCGCATCCACCCGCATGCCTCCATCGCTTCCGCGCACCTCCGCCTCTACGTGTGACTCCACCGCATCCACGCCCCATCTCCGCCCATCACCACCGCATCCACCCCGCGTGCCTCCGTGACGTCACCGCCGCCGGCCGCGGCTTGAACAGGGTAAGGTCAGCCCTTCCTATTTAACTTTTTTTTGCTATTTCATTTTCTTCCTTTCTCAAAAAAAATAAAACAAAATAAAAATAAAATAAAACAAAAAAATAAGAAAATAAAAAAGGGGGAAGTGAAAATACATCCAGTAGTTCTTTTTTCTATCCATTATTTTTTGTAGCATATTTTGAAGTGCCAGGTGGTGTCATTGAAGCTAATCAGTGAGGTGGTCCGTCCTTCTTGGTCCGTGATGGACAATCCTTCTCTTTTGATTAGCTCTGTTCGACTTGACGGACCCCTCACCTATCTTATGTGGTCTCAGAATATTCGGCTATATATCAAAGCTCGCGGATTTGAAGGATTTCTCATTAGAACTACTGTTAAGCCGCAATCCGAAGATACAGAAATTTTGAAATAGAAATCAGAGAATTCCCTTGTAATGGCTTGGCTTCTCAACTCTATGATGCCTTCTGTTGCTCAAGGCATGCCATTTTTTGAACCATCCAAGAAATTTGGGAGGCTGCTACCCAAACTTATTCATAACTGGGTAATACTGCTCAAGCTTTTGAGCTCAAACGTAAGGTGCGTGCTCTTCGACAAGGGGATCTCTCTATCACTGCTTATATGGCAGAACTCTAGTGTATATGGTCTGAGCTGGATTTTTATCGCCCCTTCAAAGCTTGTTATTCTGAAGATACTGTTATGTTCAAGAAATTCACTGACGAAGAATGAATCTTTGATTTTCTTGCTGGACTCAATGATGAATTTGACCCAATCAGAATTTAGATTCTGGGTCGAAGTATAGATCTGCCTTCCTTTGAGCAAGTCTTCTCTCTGATTCTGAGTGAAGAGACTCACCGTCGTGTAATGGTTGTTTCGGATACTATCCGCTCTGCAATAGTTGTCTAACCCCAGTTACAATCTCAACAATCTCGTGGATGTGGAGATACGCGGATATGCTCCTATTGCAATAAACGGGACATGTTCGTGATACCTGCTGGCAGCTACATGGCCGTCCCTCTGGTTATGGTAGAGATGATCGTCGAGGAAGAGGATGTTCTGGTGCAAATATTAATCGTCATCAGGCCAACCTTTCTGAACATATAGAGAAAGATGTTTCATCTACAAAGGCATCAACAACTCCTCCTCCACCCATTAATACTGAAAGTTCATTGTCTACTGATGAGATGCTCCGACGAATCATGGACAGACTTAATGTTCCTTCTGACAGTGCTCCTTCCACTAACGGTTTGACTAGCAAATCCTCCGGTTCTTCTTCAAATTTCTTCTCTCATTTTGCACAATCTAATCTTTCTCATATTAAATCTAGTGCATTAACTCCTGATTCCTTTACCTCTTCCATTGATACTGATAAAATATGGGTAATAGACTCTGGTGCCACTATACATATGACTGATAATTCTGATAAATTTATGTCTTACTCATTCTGTTCTGATAAAGTTCGTATAGCTGATGGCTCCTTTCAACCTGTATTTGGAAAAAGATCCATCACCTGTACACCAAACATAAAACTGTCTTCTACTTTGTATGTCCCTAGTTTTTCTACTAATTTATTGTCTATCCATTCCATTACAAATGATCTAAATTGCAAAGTTACATTCTTTCCTACTTATTGTGTTTTTCTGAAGCTGACAATGGGAGAGACGATTGGGTATGGTAAAATGCACAATGGGCTCTACTACCTGGATGACGGAAAGCTACAAAACTATCAGGGAGCTGGTATGGTTGCTTCTTCATCTATTGATGCTATGAATGAACTTCGGTTACAACATCATCGACTTGGACATATCTCTTTTTCTGTGTTATCAAAACTGTTTCCCAGTTTATATAATTCTTGTGCTAAAGAACAATTAGTTTGTGATGCATGTGATTATGCTAAGCACACTCGAAATACCTATCCAGCTTCAGGAACCCGTAGCACTAAACCATTTGATGTTATTCACTCAGATGTGTGGGGACCTTGTAGTACTGTCCCTGCTTCTGGACACCGTTATTTTATGATTTTTATTGACTGCTACAGTAAAGTAACTTGGGTATATCTTCTAAAGGCTAAAGATGAGGTTATATGTTGTTTCAAAGAGTTTCATAAATTAGTTGATACCCAGTTTAGTGCCAAAATTAAAGTATTAAGATTTGATAATGGCACAGAATATAGTAATAAAGAATTTCATGCGTAGCTAACTACTCATGAAATTATCCATCAAACTATCTATGTTGATACACCAGCCCAGAATGGTGTTGCTGAACGAAAGAATCGACATCTGTTGGAGGTTTCTAAATCCTTGTTATATGCTATGCGGGTTCCTAAAATCTTATGGGGTGAGGCAATTCTCACTGCGGCTTATCTAATTAACCGGATGCCTCTTCGAACTCTGGGGTACAAGGCACCACTTGAATACCTACAAGGAGAGTCTTCTTTTATTGTACCTCTTCGGATATTCGGGTGTGTGTGCTTTGTCTGAATCATCATTCGACAGTCGGCAAGCTAGATCCAAAAGCTCTGAAGTGTGTATTTATGGGATATCTTGCTGCTCAAAAGGGCTATAAATGCTATTATCCTCCTGAAAGATGAATATTTGTCAGCATGGATGTCATTTTTCAGGAGACTGAAGCCTTCTTTGATACTATTTCAACAATACAGCCAACTACTCCACTACCTTTAGCCCAACAGTTCATTTGCTCTCCTAGTATCCCTTTTACAGCTACTGGTCAAGAGGGGGAGATTATAATAATAGAAGAGACTGAGCAGGAGCAAACTGATGAACAACTGGATAGTGACTTTAATCAACACAGGAAGTCTTCAACTGAGCCCATTGTGCATTCTATCACTACCCTACAATCTTCTTCTGACTCAGCTCCAGCATCCTCATTCAACAATGGTGATATTTCTCCTCCTGATCCTACCTTAAATCTTCCTCTTCATCAATAGTGATATTTCTCCTCCTGATCCTACCTTAAATCTTCCTATTGCTCATAGAAAAGCTTCTCGTTCTCATATTATTCCTTCTCGATATCGTTATGATATTGCTAATTTTATTTTCTATGAGTCTATATCACCTACATATAGGTCATTTATTGTATCATTAGAAGCTATCTCTATACCAACGCACTAGAAGGATGCTATGATAAATCTTAAGTGGAGGGAAGCAATGCTTGAAGAAATACGAGCCTTAAAAAAAATCAGACTTGGGAATTGGTTTCCTTACCTGCTGGAAACAACCAGTGGGTTGCAAATGGGTTTATACTGTGAAACAAACTCCTAAGGGTAAAGTTGATCGCTACAAAGCTTGTTTAGTTGCGAAAGGGTATACACAGACATATGGCATTGATTACGAGGAGACTTTCGCCCCTGTAGCCAAGATCGACACAGTTCGGATCCTCATTTCTTGTGCAGCAAATCTCGGATGGAGTTTATTCCAACTAGATGTGAAAAATACCTTTTACATGGTGATCTTCAAGAAGAGGTGTATATGGAGATTCCTCCTGGATTCACTAGCACAGAAACCGCTGGCAAGGTTTGTTGACTACGTCAATCACTCTATGGACTAAAGCAGTCACCCAGAGCATGGTTTGATCACTTTTGTCGTGCAATGCTCGAAATTGGTTACCACCAGAGTAATGCAGATCATACTATGTTCTTTATCATAATAAAGGAAAGGTTGCCATCCTAATTATTATGTTGATGATATTATTCTTACTGATGATGATCTCTCTGAGTTGGCCCATTTGAAGACTCAATTGGCACAACCTTTTAAAGTCAAGATCTGGGTAACTTGCGGTACTTTTTTGAGATTGAAGTAGCCAGATCATCTCATGGCATCTTTCTTTCTCAATAAAATACATCCTGAATTTATTGACTGAAACAGGAATGTTGGGATGTCGACCTGCTATCACACCTATCGAGCAAAATCATTGTCTTACTACTGATAGTGGTAAGCCAGTTGATCGTGAACGATATCAGTGTCTTGTTGGCAAACTAATCTATCTATCTCACATAAGACCTGACATAGCCTTTGTAGTCAATGTTGTGAGTCAGTACATGCATGATCCTCGTGAACACCATCAGGAGACTGCATATAGAATTCTTCGATATCTTAAGAGTTGCCCAGGGTGTGATCTTTTTTTCTCTCATCATAAACATTTCAAAGTTGAAGTCTATTCTGATGCTGATTGGACAGGCTCCATAGATGATCATCGATCAACCTTAGGCTATTGTACTTTATTGATGGTAATCTTGTGACTTAGCGCAGTAAGAATAAGATGTTGTTGCTCGATCTAGTGCAGAGGCTGAGTACCGAGCTATGGCTCAAGGTATCTGTGAAGGATTATGGTTGAAACAACTGCTCACTGAGTTATGTCTTTTTCAGTTCTCTTCCCTATTTCTGTACTGTGATAATAAGGCGGCCATTAACATTGCCAACAATCCTGTTCACCATGACAGAACTAAGCATATAGAAATTGATCGTCATTTCATCAAAGAGAAGCTTGATCAAAAAGTTATCTGTTTATCATTTATTAAATCCTCAGAATAATTGGCATACATTCTAACGAAGGATCTCAGTGGTTATATGTTTCTTCAATTTGCAACAAGATGAGACTTCGTAATATCTTCGCCTCATCTTGAGGGGAGTGTTGACAGCCGTGCATACCCTGTATTTCCATCCATGATATTTTCTTGATTAGATAATAATTGTGAATGTTTTCTTGTTTAAGGGATAACCAAAATAGGTTATCACCTTCCGATAAAGAGAAAGAAATTTTGTATAAAATGGGAGAACCCCTGAAGCCAAAATATGAATAAGAATAAATTTTTTTCTCATCTCCCATCTCTAATTCTTCTCCTTTCTCTAGTTTTCAACAAAAATGTTATTCAGCGTATCTCCACGGGGTTAGACTCTCTGCTTGCAACAGGATTTTGGAGTGAAGGAATGAAATAATGGTGCTTCAAGTTCCAAGCCCATCCACCACTCCCAATTGCGAAGAATGCAGCAGCCCTCTTCCTATCTTGGACCGCACATACAGATGGGCAAAATGGTAGTTCACTCGATCTCATAAGGCAAACAATACTGGAGCTCTCAGCCCCATCTCAGCCTTGGTGACTTCAACTCAATCACTTGTTGGTCCTGGTAACCTTTGCTCTAAAATCCATCTTACAGATTGAGGTTCTTAGTAAAATAGCAGCGTCTTATTTTATAACACTGTTCAACCTTGATCCTACACCCCGCAGCCCCCTGTTACTCTCCTGTGAGTCATTAATCAATCGATGTGGCAGTTATGCACTTGTTAGACTACATATTTGTTCAACTTTGTCAACCACTCCTTGCTATACGTGCGCCTGGCCTGAAAACCTGAATTTCATCTAAATATGGAATCCAATGTCCTTTCTATATCTCCTTATGCTGTAATAATTATTTTAATATAATATATTATGAGTTAGGTCTTCCCTAACTCATTTCGATAAAAAAAAGGGTTAAGATCACTTGTGATTATGACAGAAATGATTTATAAGGTTTGGCAATAATGAATATATAAGAGTTGGTGAATTTATCTCTCAAGTTATAACTGCGACATTTGACAAATTTTAGGCCTTATTGATTTCAGTGTGAAGTAGTATTTGGGTCAGAAATTATTTAGCAAATTTAGAAAATTTTGGTGAGTTTAAATTAGAGTTACGTAATGAAAGCATGATGCGTTTAGAATGTTCTAAATCATGAGGAGTATCCTATGCTTTAGTGTTATGATTTTGCTGGGTATATATTGGGCCGGTAATGCTCTTATAGTAGATTGGTTAGATAGAGTAGATAAATCATTTAGTAGAAAAATATACTTATTCGAGGATAAAGATATTGTGTACTATTAGAAAAGATAAAGAGTAGCTAATTCAGATTATGGATACGTTAGAGCTTTATGCAATCACATTGAGTGAGGGCTAGTGAGGCGATGGAGGCAAACTCCCAATAGGAGTCTATCTCCTTTCTTGACTTCATTAGGAGATGGAAGTCTAGGGCTTGTTGGATTTGAGTGAAGCCCTAGAGCTTCTTTATAAGGAAGTCCCTATCTTCTCTTTTGGGCATCCCACCATCGAAGCCACCCTCCATTGTCGCTGATTCTCAAGCTGTGTGAAGTTTTTCTCTATGCATTTCCACTAAAAATATCGCCAAGCCACCCATGGAACCTCGCTAGACTTAAGGTAATGGATCTAAACTCTCCTTCTCCTTCTTATTCTGGTTCTTGGGCCATCGCCACCACCTGATTCAAGCTTGCAAGTTGCTAGATTCCATGGAACAAGGTCTCTCCTACTTTTTTTCTTATTTCTTTTTCCTAGTCGATCATGATAGTTGACTGCTGTTGCGGCCTCTTGTCACCATGGGATGCTACTCTCTGGCCACCACCAACATGGAACACCACCTGATGGGCACCACCACTCTAAATTGAGCTCCCCTTCCCCTTCCTTTGTTCTAAGAAAGAGATAAGAGTTTCCTCTCTCTCTCTCTTTCTCTCTCCCTCTTCCTTTATCTCTCTCCTCTCTTTCTTTCTCTTTTTAGTTGATTCAAGGGATTGAATGAAGGGATTCAAGGAACTTAGTAGTGAAGCCCTAGTGACCAATAGAGGATACTGAGTTGTCGATTATCCCTTTTGTGGTTTTGATACTTGGATTTAATTCTATGGTGGAGTAGCCATCCGAACAAAAAGTATTGAGCAGGAGTATGGATTGAATTGAGTTTGTCGGCAGGAGGGATAAGAATTTCTAAACATTAATCACACACACATATAAGTTATTTTTGTACATCAGTAATTTTGCTTTGTGTGATATATGATAATTGCTTGCTATATACTTATATGTTAAATATATGTGGTTCTTTATGAATTTGTGTATCATATATTATTGATTTTGATTTGCATGTATCCATGGATGAGGTTGGTGTAGGGGATGACATTAGGGATGATGCTTTGGCCCACCATTCTCTTAAGAAAGGTGAGGCCTTTCTCCAATTTCCTACTCCAAATGAGGTAGTGGAGTTCGTCATTGCTCTTAAAGGTGTCAAAGCTACCCACAATGTCCTCATTATCTTCTCTCACCGGTTAACCCTTCAAGTGTTTCTTCCTCTGGATCATTGGTTGGAAGCCCTTTCTTATCTTTCACCTCCTTTACTCCCTCGATGATGATGATGACAAAAGCATTGTGCTCTTGTCAGAGCAGTAAAGGGCAATAATGATGCTACAATGAGAGATAATGGTGGCAAAGCAAGCATTATTGGAGGATATGGCATGGGGATAGATGGCAATTGCACTCCTTCAAGTACTAGTGACAGCATGCAAGATATAGAATGGGAGGCCCGAGTGGAGGCAATGGAGATGGTGGTGCTCCCTCGAGCTCCTCTCCACCTCCATCGACACCTTCCATTCTTGCTGATGGTGGATAGGATCATGTAGCCCTTGATGACCAACCTCCCATCAGAGAGCTGAATTGATGGAATGATCATCATCTCTCCTTCCTTCCCTTTCTCTTCTTCTTCCTCTCTTGCCTTCTCTATAAGAAATGATCCCAACAAAACCTACAATGTCTCCAAAGATAAAACCACAAGAAAAACATTAGCAATATCCAATTTTTAATAAGAAAATAAGATAATAAGGTCCAACATTGAAAAGAAAAAAAAGAAGAAAAAAACAACTTTTAAGGGACAATACAAGGGAAAAAATAATTTTAAAATAATATGATAGAAAATGATAGACAAAGAAAACGAAACAAGGTGGTTTTTACTATCTTCCCTGCTTGGTGTAAGCATTTCAAAAACAAAAGGAATTGTAAGATTTTTTTTTTTGAAAGTGGTGGAAGTGAGAAATAGTGGAAAAGGAGAAACTCGAGGATGAAGAAATTACTAATATCTACTGATATAACCTAAATTTGACCTACTTATCATGAGCTGACATGTAGCTTAGTAAGAGGTAATTTTTGTAGAACTCTAATTCTCATGTTGATCTAGATAAGAAAAGCTAAGAGATAATCTCTTATTTAGACTTGAACTCTGAATGGGACAAGGACTCTTCACCTATAAAGATAGCTCAAGACCTTAGGTATGAAGCAAACACTGGTTATTCTGGACCCTCTTTTCTCTCCTATTATTCTTAATACCTTATTTGACTTAGCCATCGGAGGGCTCAATTAGAGCCAATGTAATGAGCTTTTATCTTCTCTTTATGTGCTGATTAGCAACTCTCCATGATAGATTAGCACTTCATCTTCCACTATAGAAGACTAATCAACACCCTTAATTCTTATCTCCTTTGAAGAAAAAAATCATCTGATCTGATTAGATCGCCAGGATGCATCTGAAATTTCTATTCTATTAATTTATAATCTTTATAAATTATCTAAATCACAGTAGAATAAGAATCAAATCCCAGAGAGTTGCTTGAATCTGATGCCTCGCGAGGTCTGAACGCACAGACCCTCTACTTTGCGTGTACGTCAGGCTCCATAGGGAAAAGAGATAAAGCTCTTTGCATCAATCTTTAGAAGGAAAATAAGGAAGGAGAAGGAGATCAAATCTCCAGGCCTTGGAGGCGTTCTTCACACCAAGAACCATCACCCCAAGAAATCCCCACGCCAAGAAGAAGAAGGCATCTAAGAAAAATAGCACCTCTCTTCTTTGTTTGTCACACAAACTCCAACTCATCGGTGTTTAGTTTCTTTTGTCGCACAAAAATTCTTCTTAACCACCAATAGTTTTCCTCCCTTTAAATAGTTAAGACGCCCACATGATTTGATTAGATAAAGACTCTTAATTAAAACCTGTTTTGAATTTCTATCCTTACCAAAATAGGAGAGCTAAGAGGATTGCATGCCAACCCTTCATGTGAAAACATCCTTCACGCGCACAAAAAGAATTGGGCAGAGATTTTTAGCACTCCACATCCTTCTTTTGGTCAGCTCCCATGAGAGAGAATCCCTGATACTTGGGACTCTATGGATCCTATCCAATCTGAGTCCAATTCGAATATGATTCGAATCGGATTCGAACCAAACTCGAAGAGGCTATCAATCTTAATCTAATTAGGATTCTAATCCAAGTCTAACTTAGATTTTTAATCCAATCAAGTCTAAATAAATCAGATCGAATCTAAAATTAATCAACACTTAAATTTAATCTCTCATAAATTCTTTGGATCATTGATCAGATCATTATCATCTTCGAAATTAATCTGTATCTCATGTCCAGTGCTAGCTAGGCATAGATAACTTTTTAATCTCATATAATCTCTAACTTAATTCTTAATTAAGCTAATCTATTTGTTCAATCAAGTCTCATACTTTCAAATTGAGCACATAGACATTAGGTCAATTCTTTTCTACTTTGCTTGACTTTTATGCGTGACTCCATAGGTTTGAATACTAAGCCAGCAATACAGAAATAGTTTTCTATACTAATCAAAGTTACCATCTAACAATAGTTTTTGATTTCTGGATAGGTCGAATGTTTGTAAGGAAACACTCAAGAACTTAGAAATATGGTTACCGCATAATTCATCTCTTTGATCCTGAATGCTTAGGATGATCTAGGATTTTACTGTCAACCCTAATTAGTTATCCACATTGTATTTCAATCTTTTTAAATTTGTGATCTATCACATGGATTACTCCGATGAAAATCTCACTCAATTGAAATACAGTGATGCATTAACTCCTAAAATATGGAGGGATCAATCCCATCTTAATCCACACATAAATTTCATAAGTACTTGACTGTACCCAGTAGCCTTCTATCACTGTATTAGAAATACAGGTAGTCTAACACCAAAGCACAGTGAGTTGCTTGCAAGCCACCGTAGTGATCTCAGATCGGAGGGACACTTATGCCCATATTCTTCGTGAGCTGCTCTTGACAGCAGAGTACTCCGCAAGTGAGTCACTTATTCAGTGACGATGTACTCCTACAACTCACCTATTTGTCATACCAGTATCTCCATATTCTTTGGTTATGAGGATAACCAACCTATATGGCACACAACGATCTATACTCGATAAACGTCATCATCTTTTAATGACGTATCATTTGGTCGTAAATAATTTTAAGAACTATACGATAAATTTTTTTATTGATTGTCATATAGTTTTAAGGACTTCATCACAGCACAAGAGTTCTAATAAGAAAGATGTACATCGTGTGATGAATTATGCCAAATAATTTTATTAATTCATAATTCATATACAAATTATAAAGAATACAATCATCTAAATGATTAGCTTTAGGATACATTTCCTAACATCCTATGCTTTGCTTTCTCCTTATATATAGGTTGACAGTCACTCTCCAAGCCTCCACTATCATTGAGCAAGATCTGGGCATCAATATCTACCTTGTTACTTGAGGGAGTGGAAGAACTTACAGTAAATCAAAGAAGGTGATCTAAAACTAAACTGGAAGAACAACATCATATTAACTACAAAATAAAAAAAATAAGAGAATGAGAGGGAATTAGTGAATAAATATATCAACAAATGAAAGAATGACCACCAAAAATATAGGATTTTGTCTTCATGGGGAGGACAGCAAAAGAATGAGGTGAATATGGGAAAGGCAAGGATCGACCAAAAAAGATGATTTTGTCTTTGTGAGGAGGAAAGCAAAAGCATGAGGTGAAGAAGAAAATATTGAAATTATATCCTAAAATTAATTGTTTGATAATTATGCTATTTATAAATTATATATAATTATTTATTAATAAAATTATTTAGTTTTTTCATCAAAATTATACATCTTCTCTATTGAACTCCTGTGTTATGATGAAGTCCTTTGAACTACTTCCAATCGATAAAGAAGTATTTATTGTGTAGTTCTTAAACTAGTTCGCGATCAAACGATATGTTATTAACTAGGATGATAATGTTTATCAAGTATAGATCATTGTGTGCTATATCGATTGGTTGTCCTCATATCCAAAGAGTATGGAGACACTGGTATGGCATACAGATAAAATGTAGGAGTACTTTACACTGAACGTGACCAATTACAGAGTACTCTGCTATCAAGAGGAGCTCGTGAAGGAAATGGGTATAAATGTCCCTCCAATCTAAGATCACTATGATGACTTACAAGCAACTCACTGTGCTTTGGTGTCGGACTATTTAAATTTTAATTTAGTGATAAAAATTTTTTGGACATAGTCAAGTATTTACGAAGGTGTATGAGTCAAGATGAAATTAACAACTCTTGATTTCAGAAGATAGTGCTACACTGTATTTTAATTTAGTAAAATCTTGATCAGGATAGTCCTTATGAGGAGTTATAGGATTTATGAGGTTAAGACATATTATAGTTGTACTAATTAAGAGTTAACAGTTTAACTCTAAAATCATCCTGAGCACCAAGGGTCAAAGAGATAAATTACACGGCAACTATATACCAAAGGTTCTTGAATGTTGCTTTACAATCATTCGACTTATCTGGACATCAGGTACCATTGCCAGATGGTCACTTCGATTAGTATAAAATTTATTTTATGCTACCGACTTAGGTTCGAACCTATGGTATCACACTCAAAAATTTTTTATCTGATTAGATGGCTGATCAGCGATTGAGAATCATTCAGGAGTATAATAATCAATATGATTGATGATTAACCTTATGCAAAATATGTGATGAAATAATTTATTAATGATTAGTAAATTATAGGAGAATTAATTAGCAATTAGATTGCTAATTAGCTCAATTTAATTAAGGGATAAAATTCAGATTAAGTCTAATTAAATTAGATTCAATTATGTCTGATCCGATTAGGTTATAAGATGATCTAATCACTAAGGATGTTTGATTCCTGATTGGATCATGACTTGAACTTGATTAATTTCTAATTGGATTAGAATTTAATTAAGTTAGTTCAATGTCTAATTAGATTAGATTTAAAAATCTAATTGGATCTAACCTAATTTGATTAGGATGAGGAACTAATTGGGTTGAGTGCAAATTCAAATGAGTTTGAATTTCAAACCCCTTGCCCACCTCATCCCACGCCCTTTTGCTCTCCATGCAAATTCAGAATTTGCATGGAGAATTCACATGCCTAAGCTCTCTTTGTCACCCACTATGGATAAGGATAGGTTGGTTAAGTTTTGAATTCAAATGGTGTTTGAATTTAAACTAAACTACCTAGTCCTTATCTCATCCTATCCACTCTCATCGCCCACCTTAAATCCTCTTATTTTTATACGAAAGAAAGAGGAAGGAAATCATCGTGAGATAAGGCTCAGAGTGGAGGTGCGAAAATGAGAGAAGGGTGGGTCTTCTATGTGTGAAAAATAGAGGATACCGATTCCTCTTGGGAGTGAGTATTGTGGGTTTCCTAGGGTTCTGACTCTAGGATTTTGGGAAGAGAGAAAACTCGAGAGAAGAGTGTCTCCTCTTTACTTTCTTTCTTCCACCTCATCACCTCCAGACATTCTTTTCACCTCTTGAAAGTATCCAAGTGGTTCGAAGAAGGACCTAGATCAACCAGCAAAAGGATCTCCACAAGAGCTAGCACTCACGGAGAGATCGATCAGCACCAGGACTTCGAGTGGACGTCCGGTAAAGGCCAGGCACTCTGTGCAGTTGTAAGTGATTAAAAGAACCTCTTACCATGATTATAAATAGCGGAGATCAACTACCCATGCTCTGATAAGAGATCTGATCTCTATAGATACGATCTACTTGTGATGATCTAGTTCATAGTGGATTTGATCTACAACTTGATTGATATGATCGATCATACCTTAGGACTCAGATTATGCATGTAATTCATGTCGTATGATCCTTTGTAGGTAATTTTAGATCTAATCTTATGCATGTGTAGATATTAAATATTTAATCTAGCCTCTTTCGCTGAAATTTTAAAAAATGCATGCATGAAACTACCTATGTTCCCTTCTATTGGTATGAAAGTCAGGTTCTACATGATATAAATATATATACATTTAGATCTGATTTCTTATTATTTATTTTAGATCAAAATAATTTTTGTATTTAGATCTAACATTTGATCAGTCTCATATGTGATATGATTAGATTAGATATCCTAGTAGCCAAGTACTCTGACTGAGTTGATCACCAGGCTGTCTGGTCATAAGAGCAAGTAGGATTTAAAGATCTCCTCTTTTCATCTGATGGGATGCTTTTATGGCATGTAGGGGTGTCCAGTAATCATGTCTCATGAAGAAAAACTGTGAAAGGAAGAAAACTTACAAAACCCTAGATTTGAAAATCCTAGGATCTATTGTATGTGATACAAATCTTGTTTGTATGAAAAGAAGTAACATCTAATCTTTGAAAAATAAAATCTGAAATTATAAATAAGTTTAGATTAGATCTAAAAATAATTTATGATTGATTTTATTTCTATTTATGTAAAAATATTTTGATCTGAAAATTTTATAATTGTTACTGTTCGCCTACTGAGTCGACTCAGTTTTGTTTTGAGTCGACTCAGAACCCTGATTAGTCAGCTCAATTTTCTACTGAGTTGACTTAGTAGTGCAGGCTGAAAATCAAGCTTACTGTTCATCACCAGTGAGTCGGCTATGTCTCAGTACTGAGTGACCCACTATGATGAGTCAACTCAATCCAAAGATGAGTCGATTCGAGTTTCAGATCTGAATATTCATTCATAAAATTAAATATAAAAGGTTTACAAATTAAAATTATTTCAAACTTAAACTTAAATCCATGTTAATTCTACACTTAATTGAGAATTAAGGGTTGAATCATTTAGATCAAGAATTATGAATTTAAGATCTAATGACATTACATAAAATATGGGGTTGTGGGTTAGCTCGAATTAGATCCTCTTAATTGAGTTAGACCTAGGGTTAGAATCAAATAAACTAAATAGAGAAATTGATTAAATCTAACTAAGAGTTGAATTAGCTTAAATCAAAATTTTTCTAGATCAAATACAATAATTATAGTTGGTCAAGTCCATATCTTTGATTAGACCAAATGGATCTGATCACGGTTTAGTAGTCGAGCTCGAGTCTTTAGGCAAACCAAATTGAAACTGATAAACTAATTAGTGTCTAAGATAAGTATGGCATTTTGACCAATGATTTTTAATTGGCAACCCACTTATCTGGCTATTTCGATGGTATCTAAGATAAGCTTTAGCAGACCCTCTCATCGATCTCACTTATCTGGCCAATATGGTCAATCAGCTTTTGATGAGGTTGCTCATTGATTCAAGCTAACCCATGCTGTCTAGATTAATTAGTATGACTGATTGAGATACCTCTAGACTGTCCTGTCTTTAGTCCTCTTTGATCTGACTTGGTGAACTCAGTGGGAGGATTATTGACTATCGATTAATCTCTTTTCCACTCTAAAAGATATTTAACTAAATCTTTTAAATTATTAGATTCTTAAAATAAATAGTTATAAAGATAACTAGATTATAGCCTCCCATTAAGTCGGATGATAATAGATCCATTACTCCAATAATTATTGGAGGTGCAAACGTCTAGTGCTTATCTGCTAGTGGAATTATCATTCATAATATGATAACTCAGTTTGTGTCTCTCTGATGGGTGGTCAAGATGGCCGAGCAAACTCAGGCCTAATCATTCGTTAGTTAGATATACTGAGTATGGTCATGTTAATGGTCGGACCTAACCAAGATTTTTAGTGGAGGTGCAAACACCTGCTGAAGAGATACCTGGGACAAAACTAATTACTAAAAATTATTTAAAAAATAATTAATTAAGAACCTATCCATAGATGCATATAGGTTGGTCGAGCAAACTCGAGCCCATGTGCATCTATGTGGATCTAGTACCTGCTAAAGAATTAAGATAATTTCTCAAATTGGAGGTAGAGGCTATTAATTCATATAAAATTATGGGAGAATCTTTAGACTAAAGTCCATATCTTTAGGTTAATAATTCATATACTAACTAGGCTTTGGTCTTTCTTTATGCGGTTATCGCTACCACATTGTTCCTTCGATCACTATTGGATAGTGATAAACGGACAGGACCCAATTTCGATAGTTTGTATCATAAACTTAAAATCATCTTGGAGCACGAACGGATCTTGTATGTTTTAAAAGATCTGACACCTGAGGAGCCCACTCCGAATGCTCATGGTGCAGTTCGAGATACTTATCAGAAGTAGCTCAACGACCATACCACAGTGTGTTGTATTATGTAGGTGGCGATGAACGATGATTTCAGCCACAAGTTCGAGGATACTCAATCAGAAGAGATATTACAAATGTTGAATGAATCCTTCAGCACTCTCGACGACATTGAGAGGCACAAGACTGGTTGTGCCATTTTCAACACTCAGATGAGGGAGGGGTGTTGGTCATCGATCATGTATCGTACATGATTGAGTAGATTGAGCACCTGAGCAAGCTCGATTTTCTTCTACATGAGTAGTTGGAAAAAGATACGATTTTGAACTTCCTACCCAAGTCCTATCTCCCTTTTTCAGTCATTATAGAATGACGAAGCATATAGTTAACTACCATAGTTTGCTGGGGTTGCTGTAGATTTTTGAGAAGGATCATTAGTTTCATAAGGAGATAATAAATATAGTAAGAGGATCTTTGGCAAGGCATCATCCCTTTAAGAAAGAAAAAAGAAAATAAGAAGAAACTGCATAGTGCTGGGGCATCTAAGCCCACTCAGACTTAGAAGTCCAAGTCCGATTAGAGTCAGACAGAATACTTCTACTGTAAGAAGCAGAATCATTAGAAGAGAAACTCTCCTCTTTACATTGCTTCCCTTGATCTGAACAGACCAAATAAGAAGAAGAAGCAAGCGGTTGCTGGTCAAAGTAATTATATGATAATACTACGACTTGGGTATTAGATACTGATAGTCCTATTAATATTTATAATTCATTGCAGAAACTTCAGATCAGTAGAAGATTTGAAGATGGTGAGAGATTCCTGAACATTGAAAATGAAAGATCAGTTCCAGTTCTAGCTTTAAAAATTGTCAAGCTTATTTTCAATTCTAATATCATTATTTTGAATGATTATCATTTATGTCTTAGTTTTTATTGAACATAATTTTGTAGGACTTCTGGCCAAGAACAGTTATGAAATTTTGATAAAGAAAGATTCTTGTGATATCATTTTGAATGATATTACTGTGATGAATGGACGATTGAGTAATGACATTTACAGTTTATCACAATCTATTAGTATAATGTACACATCGAATAAATATTCTAGAATAGATAATGTCACGGATACCTATCTTTGGCATTATAGTCTAGGTTATATGAACAAGAACAGGATAAAGTGGCTAATTTAAAAGAAATTCTCAAAGTCAATGATTAGGAATCATTGTCAATCTGTGAGTCTTATCTTTTAGAAAATGACTAAGTCACTTTTATTGAAAAGATGAACGAGCCAGTGAAGTTCTAAGTCTAATACATACTGATGTATGTGGATCCATGAATATAAGTATCAAAGGTGGGTATTACTACTTCATTACGTTCACTGATGATCTATCTAGATATGGATACATCTATCTTATGAAGCATAAGTCTGAATCATTTGAAATGTTCAAACAATTTCGTAATGAGGTTAAAAAATAAACTGAAAAGGATATTAAAACTCTCTAATCTGATCAAAGAGGAGAATACCTCATCAGTAAGTTCTTGATATATCTAGAAGAGAATGAGATTCTCTCTCAATGGACCTCTCCTAGGACACCACAACATAATAGGTCAGAAAGGAGGAATCGAATCCTGTTACACATGGTTCGGTCCATGATGGATTTTGCAAATCTGTCAATCTTCTTTTGGAGATACGTACTTGAGTCGGCTTGTTATATATTAAATAAAATTTTGAGTAAGTCTGTAAGTAAAACACCATATAAAATGTGGATAGGATGTAAGTCAGTACTCTCACACCTTAGGGTTTGGGGGTATCTGGCTTATGTCAAACATTTGAAAACAGACAAGCTCGGACCTAAGTCTGACAAAATTTTCTTATTGGATATCCCAAAGAAATCAAGGGATATTAATTCTATCTTGCTGATGAACAAAAGATGTTCGTCAGTCTTAGGGCGGTCATTTTGGAAAAAGAGTTTCTTAGAAAAGGAACTAATGCTATTAAGGTCGAACTTAATGAAGTTCTACAAATAGAAGAACCGACATAATTAAGTAAACCTACAGAACTAGATTTGATTAGATCAAATCTTGAGCCCATTGTAGAGGCATCATTGAGAAGATCCGATAGAGTACCATGTCAGTCAGACAAATATTATAGTTTTTGATCCGAGATAGTGATCGTGTTGAACTTGATGAGAACAACGAGGATCCAATCACCTACATAGATTCCATATAGAGGTCTAACTCTGATAAGTGGCTTGAAGCCATGAAGTCTGAAATAGAGTCCATGAAAATCAATAATATATAGACATTAGTTGATGCACCTGAAGGGGTAAAACCCATAAAATATAAGTGAATTTTTAAAAGAAAAAAGGGCACAAATAGAAAGGTGGAGACTTATAAAGCCCGTTTGGTTGCCAAAGGATATCGTCAATATTATGGTATTGACTATGACGACACGTTTTCTCCTATAGCAATGCTCAAATTTATTCGGATCATATTTACAATAGCGGTACATCTAGATTACGAAATCTAATAAATGGATGTCAAAATCACTTTTCTAAATATAGAACCAGAAGAAGAGGTGTATATGATACAATCTGAAAGGTTCACATCCACAGATGAATTAAAGGTATGCAGGCTTCAAAGATCTATTTATGGATTAAAGCAGGATCTCGAAGTTGAAACATATATTTTGATAAGATGATTAGAATGTATGGCTTCGTTAGGAATGGAAAAAATCCTGTATATACAAATGAGCAAATGATTCTGTAGTTGTATTTCTTATTTTGTATGTAGATGATATTCTCTTAATCAGAAATGACATTTCTATATTACAAAGAATAAAGATTTGGCTGTCATCTTAGTTCTCCATAAAGAATTTGAGAGAAGCATCCTACATCCTGAGGATGAAGATCTATAGAGATAGATCTAAGAGGTTGCTTGGATTGTCCCAATCCACGTACATAGACACCATGCTAAAATAATTCAGTATGGAGAATTTCAAGAAAGGCTATCTTTCGATGGGCCATAAAATTTTTCTTTTAAGAAGGATTATTCGACAATCTCTCAAGAAAGAAGGCATATGAGTAGAATTTTATATGCCTCGGTAGTGGGATCTATAATATACATCATGACATGTACAAGATCGAATGTTACCTATTCATTAGGAGTAGTGAGCAGGTATCAATCTGATTCGGATGAGAACCATTGAAAGATTATAAAAACCATCCTTAAATATTTGAGAAATACTAAGGATCAGTGGCTCATTTATGAAGAATCTGACTGAAAACTTGTGGGATTTATAGACTCTAATTTTCAGTCAGATCATGATGATAGTAAAAGCATGTTGGGATACATTTTTATCATGAACGATGGAACGATCTATTGAAAATATTTCAAACAGCATATTGTGGCCGATTCAATTTGTGAGATGGAGTACATTACAGCATCTGATACTGTCAAGAAGCTGTGTGGTTGTGGAAGTTCATCAGCGAGCTCAAATTGGCACCTCCATTGATGGTCCTATTCCACTGTACTGTAACAGTACTGGAGCCATAGCTTAAGCGAAGAAATTGAAGTCCCATTAGTGTACCAAGTATATCTACATCGCTACCATCTTATCCAGAAGATCATGGATCGAGGTGATGTTGAGCTTCAGAAGATCGACAGAAAGAAGAATCTGGCCGATCCATTTACTAAAGCCCTCGGAATCAAGGAGTTTGAAGAACATAAATGAAAGATGGATATAAGATACTGTATCGATTGACTTTAGTCCAAGTGAAAGTTATTGAAAATTATGTCCTAAGTCAATTATTTGACGATTATGCTATTTATAAATTGTATATGAATTATTATTAATAAAATTATTAATTTTTTATCAAAAATTGTGCATCTTCTCTATTGAACTCCTGTGTTGTAATGAAGTTCTTAGAACTACTTTCAATCAGTAAAGAAGGATTTATCACGTAGTTCTTAAATTAGTTCACGACCAAACGATGTGTTATTAACTAGGACGATAATATTCATCAAGTATAGATTATTGTGTGTCATATGGGTTAGTTATTCTCGTAACCAAAGAGTGTGGAGATACTAGTATGGCATATAGATAAAATGTAAGAGTATATTTATACTGAACATGACCAACTGCAGAGCACTCTGCTGTCAAGAGTAGCTCGCAAAGGAGATGGGTATAAGTGTCCCTCCGATCTGAGATCATCACGATGACTTACAAGCAACTCACTGTATTTTGGTGTCAGACTACCTAAATTTTAATTCAGTAATAGAAGGTTTCTGAGCACAGTCAAATACTTGTGATGTTAGTGTGTGAGTCAAGATTGAATTGACCACTCCTAGTTTCAGGAGATAGTGCTACACTGTGTTTAATTCAGCAAAATCTTGATCAGGATAATCGTTATGAGGAATCACAGGATTTATGAGGTTGAGACACATTATGGATATACTAATTAAGAGTTAATAGTTCAACTCTGAAGTCATCTTGAGCACTAAGGGTCAAAAAGATGAATTATATGGTAACCATATGCCAAAGATTCTTGAATGTTGCTTTACAATCATTCAGCCTATTTGGACATCGGGTACCATTGTTAGATGATCATTTTGATTAGTTTAAAATTATTTTATACTACCGATTTAGGTTCAAATCTATAAAGTCATACTCAAAAGAAATTTCTGTTTGATCAGATAGTTGATCATCAACTAAGAATCATTCAGGGATATAATTGTCAATATGATTGATGATTAATCTTATGCAAAAATTATAATGAAATAATTTGCTAAGGGTTAGTGAATTATAGGAAGATTAATTAATAATTAGATTATTGATTAGCTCAATTTGATTAAACGATAAAATTTGGATCAAGTCTAATTGAATTTAGGTTTGATCCGATTAGGTTATAAGATGACCTAATCACTAAGGGTGTTTAATTCCTGATTGGATCAAAACTTAAGCTTGGTTAATTTTTAATTGGATTAAGATTTAATTGAGTTGGTTCAATATCTAATTAGATCAGGTTCAGATATCTAATTGGGTCTAACCTTATTTGATTAGGATGAGAACCTAATTAGAATGAGTGTAAATTCAAATGAGTTTGAATTTCAAACCCCTTGCGCCACCTCATCCCATGTCCTTTTGCTTGCCATATAAATTCAAAATTTGCATGGAGAATTCACATGCCTAAGCTCTCCTTGTCACCCACTATGGATAAGGATAGGTTGGTTAAGTTTTGAATTCAAATGGGATTTGAATTTAAACTAAACTATCTAGTCCTTATCTTATCCTATCCACTCTCATCACCCATCTTAAATCCTC
>KE505569.1:65514-75826 GCA_000441515.1 Elaeis oleifera | reverse complement strand
AATTAAATCTAGTTAAATTATTTTAAATTAATAATACTTAATTAATTAAATTAATAATATTATTATTAATATTATTAATTTTAATAATATTATTAATAAAATTATTAATTTTAGTAATATTATTAAAATTAATATTATTCTCGAGAGGTGGAACCACTCTAGGAAGCTCTCCAGCGAGAGTAACCCTACTGTCTTCGACGGTAAGACCGATCCGAATTCGGGTCGGACTTCGCACTAGGCTTGAAATAGTTCAGATTGGGCTTGGACCTAATTACAGGGTTCATTTGAATTTTGGACCGGACTTGAGTATATCTTTAGCTCGACCTAGGCCCGACCTAAAAGTGGGCCCAATACTGCCGGCCTGCATCTAATATAAAACCTGCAGTGCTTTATTCATAAAAAGACTATGATGACTGCTTGTGCAAGATGCGCTTCAAGAGTCTATAGAGAGATGGAAGCGATGTATTTCTGTTATTGTAGTTGTAGTTGCAGGGCAAGCTTAAACAGTCTGTTACATCGTAGACAACCGCTTGCAGCCATCTCATGGTTAAAGATGTAGAGAAACTTGCAATGCCTTATTTTTGATAGCAAATTTGAGTCTTCTTCTTTTTCATTTTCCCTTATTTACTTTGTTGGTCTATGATTTAAGTACTATTTTAAATTTTTATTTATTTTTAAAAAAATTTACTCCTAGTTTGCAGCCTTATTACTTTGTAACCACCTCATGGTTCGGACCCATCCAAATAGATTCGGCCGGGCTTAGGCCTGGGCCAAGATCGGGTCCAAGCCTGATTTTTTTAAAATCATCGGGCCTAAGCCTGACTCGAAGCTCAAAAAAATTTCGAGCTAGGCTCGGATAGGAGTAGGGGCTCGAGGAGGTGGCCAGGGGCTCGGAGAGGCTATGATGACTACCTGTGCGAGATGTGCTTAAAGAGTCTAAAGAGAGATTGATGGAGGTGATGCATTTTTGTTCTTATTGTTGTAATTGTAGGATAAGCTTGGATAGTCTGATATATTGCAGACAACTACTTGCAGCCACCTCATAGTTAAAGGTGCAGAGAAACTTGCAATGCCTTATTTTCAATCGTAGATCTGAGCCTTCTTCTTTTTCCCTTCCTTTGTTTACATTGTTGGTCTTTAATTTAAATACTATTTTAAGTTTATTTATTTTTTAAAAAATCTTCATTGGGTTTGGGACAGGCTCGGGCCTCCCAAAATTATGATACTTTAGCTGAAGTATTTGAAAGATGTGATTTCAAATTACTACAGGTAAACATGATGAATACAAGTGTAACATATCTTTGGAGGTGGCAAGATCCGGACATTAACTACGGCAAGCTGATTTCTAACCATGATTCTAAACTCTTTTGCATTCTTATCATAAGAAAATCTGTAATATTTGGACTCGAGATACACACTTGAAATGCATAATCAAGTTAAGAAATAAGAAAGATTCAAACCTCTAAGATATTACGCTTTCTATCTTGAGGGTGTTCACATGTAAAGATCAACATTTCAGTTATTTATCTTTCATTCAGCTGAGCTAATTATCACAGCCATTACAACAGATAAGTCAAGCAGTATTAATAATTTTTTACTTACTTAAATTTTATATTTAAAAGCTTCACATAGTTACGCTTCAGTCGGAGGAAGGAGATCTAGGGGTCAAAAGTCAATCTTCCTATTTGATAGATGGGATGGGATATAGATACATCCGCATCATCGAATGAGATGTATAAGAATAATCCATTCGAGAATTGAAGGAGTATATCGAAATATACTCCTCCATACTGATTTAGATTTGAGGCGAAAGGGATGGATACAAGAGGGTCAAAATTCAATCTAACCATTCGATAGATGGGCCACAGATATCTATAGCTCCGTATCATCGAATGAAATGTATAGGAATAATCTATTCAAGAATCAAAGTAGTATATTAAAATATATCCGTTCGGATCGATTTAGGCTTGAGGCATATCAATTACAATAATTTTTCAGTTTCAATTAACTTAATTACAGACCATTGGATTATTGGCCAACAAAATATATCATTTTAAATCTTGCATTGCCATCCATAATTATATAATTAATCTATAAATTTATTTATTTTATTTTCAAAGATTATAAATCATGTCTTTCCAAGGTCGGAGCCATCACAGTCGAGGAGAGAGCTCTCATACAGTCAGCTTGTATGGTTCTACGACACACATACCATATGATAAATTCTAATACTTTAAATATTTTTTTATATTATTTTATTCTTTATTATCTAATATAGTATTCTTTATGATGTCTTGATACTCTTAGGTTCGGATGTCGTGGGGTCACCAGTGACTCCATAGTCACATGGAGCAGCGTCCGGCTCTCAGAGTCAGCAGCATGATAGAGGATCTGTCTGGCTCACGGCACCTCCAACTCGACCAAAGATAAAGAGCTCGTCCATATTTAGAGCTACTCGTAAGTACTATATCTTCATTGAATATGTTTAAAATTTAGCCATTTTAGAGACTAACATTTATTGTTCAAATTAATTTTGTAGTACATTTACAGAGCCTGGGATGCCTCGTATGGTTATCGAAATCATCTGATGATTGATGTCGAAGCCGATGAACGAGTTCTCTAGTTGGCCATTGGGGATTCATGATATAGTCTGAGAGATATTCCTCGTAAGTTAAAGATATTTAATTTTAAATTCGTGGTAGGTTTGTATTTTATTTATTAATACACGATTACTTCTACTTGTAAGAGTACTATCGATTTGAGATTCCTCGGGATGAGGAGGCTGCCCATACATATGAAAAATAAATTAAAATAGAGAGAGAATGTATCACATCTTGAATCTATCATCTGGATCGATCATATGATATGGTCACAAACTCTTTAGGTAAACCCCAAAGCATATGCAAGACATAAAAATTCATCACAATCTCAACATTATTAAACAATATGAATCTTATTTCATAATAAGATAAAATCATCCATCCATCACAAATACTATGAATGGTCCAGTTACAAATCTCAATACTAGTGTTGGCAACCTTCTACCTATTCATCGTCTCACTAATATCCCAAACTATAGCTAAGGACTAAGCATATTATAACTATGAAAAGAAAGAAAGAGGTTACATGAGCTTTACAGTTTAGTAAAAATTTCAACGCACACATACCATTATAACAATAATAAATCAAAATTATGGAATAATTATTAGTTATATAAATTTTCGGACACAAAATACTACAATCATAAAATTTACGTAACAAACATATATCTTTTTATATAATAAATCATATCGAATAATTATCTCAAATTAGCATATATCTAATCCAATACTTATTAGGTTCTCAACTCTAGACTATAATAACCATGTTTCTAGTCCCTGACGAGGCATCAATAGTACCAAGTTTCTAATTGATAGCGGAGCATCAATGGTATCACATTTCTAACATATGATAGGGCATTAATAAGTACCATATTTCTAGCTCATGGCTGGGCATCAATAATATGACTAGTCCAAAGTACCACAACCCATCATTCAAATATACAATTCAATTACATATTTGTTAAGTAAATCTAACTCAAAACTATACTCTTTTGCAAAATTTGATGCACACAAGTGCCAAAATCCCTACAAACCAAATCGATAATATATGATACATAAATTTATAAAGAACCACATATATTAAACTGATAAGTATAGAATGAGCAATTATCATATACTATGCAAAGCAAAATTATTGACGTACAAAAATAGTCTTTACATATATAGATGATTAATATTTGAAAATTCTTATCTCTACTAGCAATAAACTTAACTTAGTCTACATCTCTGCTCAATACTTTCTTGTCTAGATGGCTGCTCCACTACAGTGTTGAATCCAATTATCAAAACTACAAAAGGGATAATTGACAATCTGGTACCCTCTATTGGGTCACCAAAGGTTCACTACTAAATTCCCTTGAATCCCTTCATGATGAAAGACAATCGGCAGAAAAACTTTGTATCGTCAGAACAATGATGTTTTGTCTCTTAATAAGAGACAAATTTTGAAACTCTCAAAGAAGCACTCAGCAATAAACACTCACAATATATTTTGAGGAGAGAAAAGACCACTCAGTAGAAGGAATAAACAATAATAGAGAAAATACTTCGAAGGGAAAGTTTATTCGATGCAAATGAGTGCCTTATATAAGCATACATCCTAACGGTGCACTTAAGCACATTCCACTTCTGTTGCATAACAAACCACAAATAAAAAAATAGAAATATGTAAATATAACTAAACTAGCTAGAAAATAGCTAAAGACTCGGTATTATAACAGGATGGACAACAACCATGAAACCAACTCACAAAAGACTCGAAAATAACCACATCACTAACCAAATGCCTTAAACAAACCGCAAAAGATTCAGTCAAGACCCCAGATGTTGCTGGTGTTGTAACGTTAACACTCCCCTAAACACCAACTATTATTTTGTCCGTCATGCCAAGCCGACGACAGAAACTTTCAAACTTGTTGCCACTTAAGCCTTTTGTGAATAAATCTGCAACTTGATCTTTTGTCTTAACATGTTTCAATATAATTTCTTCTTGCAAAACTTTTTTCCTGATAAAATGGTAATACACCTCCACATGCTTAGTTCTTGCATGAAAACTGGATTCTCTACCAAATGTATTGCCAACTGGTTGTCGCAATACAAAAAATTGCATACTCTGTTGGCTGATGCAAGACTTTCAACAACTGCATAAGCCAAGTGCTCTCCTGAGCTGCCATTACTGTCGCTCGATACTCCACTTCCGTTATTGACAAAGATACTATTGGTTGCCTTTTGCTGCATCAAGAATTACTTGAACCCAAGCATAAAACATACCCAGTAGTTGAGCGTCGGGTGTCATGATCACCTGCATGGTCAGCATCACAATAGCCAACTAGCTTGCAATCTCCACCATAACCAAGCGTACTCTTCACATATCTCAAAATTCACCGAACTGCTTCCAAATGAGACTTCTTTGGATTTTACATATACCGACTCATCACGCCGACTGCAAAAAAAATATCGGGTCTAGTTAAGGTTAAGTAGATTAAACTATCCACCAATTACCGATACATCATTGCATCTTCCAAATCTTTCCCTTCATGAGCACACATTTTGGCGTTTGGCTCTATTGGCGTCGAAATTGGTTTGCACTTAAACATTCCAAACTTCTTCAACAAATCTCTGGAATACTTTTGCTGGTGGAGAAAGATTTCTTTTTGAGTACGATCAATCTCTAGACCAAAAAAGTGCTTGAGCTGTCCAAGTTCTTTCATCTGAAAATGAACTAATAAGTTCTCCTATGTACAGAGAATTTCTTCTTCGCAATCTCATGTTACAATTAAATCATCCACATATACTAGCACAATAGCTAGCTTTCCTCTATTAGCCTTGACAAACAAACTAGAATCCACAGATGTCATCGGATTACCACTATAAGTAAGAAATTCAGCAATCTTACTATACCACTTTCTTGGTACTTGCTTTAATCCATAAAGCGCCTTTCGAAGCTTACACACATAGTCAGGATGATCTTGACTCTGAAAATCCATCGATTAATTCATGTAGATCTCCCGATCCAACTCTCCATGTAGGAATACATTCTTCACATCCATCTACCATATGTTTCAGTCTTTGCAAGCTGCAAGTGCAAGTAAGATTCATATTGTTGTAAGCTTTGCAACTGGATTAAACATTTCATCATAGTCTAGTCTGTATTGTTGAGAGAACCCTCAAGCTACCAGACGAGCCTTGTGCCTTTCAACTAATCCATCTGTGCGGTGCTTTATCTTATAAACCCATTTGTAGGAAATAGGCTTCACATCTTTTGGCTTTGACACTAGCTCCCAAGTCTGATTTCTATCTAATGCAATGATTTCTTCTTCCATAGCTTTAGTCCACTCTAGACTCTGAAGTGCTTCCTCAAACGTCTCTGGTTCTTTTGCATTCATTTCTTCTACTATCGCGGCATTGGTATATTTAGGATTCAGCTTTCTAACTCTTGTTGATCTTCTGGATGGAGTTGGCGCTTCTACTTCATTAGGCTTATCTACTTCGCTTAGTCGATGATACGCACCAGTTTGCCAAGGGTTTTGAGCTGCACCTTCTTCGACATTACTACCATCATCTGCATCCTCAGCTTCATCTAAACTCAACTGGGTTTGAGAGAATTGTAACACATCTTTAAAAATATTAGAATCTAGCAATACTTCCTTGTCTGAAGACCACTATGAAGAAGCTTCATCAAACACCACATTTCAAGATGTGTAGCATTTTCAGTTGTAGGATCATAACATCTCCATCCTTTCTTTGATTGTCATATCCTAAAAGATACACCTAATAGCCTTTTTGTCCATCTTGCAACGTAAATGGTCAAGTACAAATACATAGCATACACAATCGAAAACTCAAAGTAACTAACTGTAGGCTTCATGTTCCATAATTTTCAAAGGGTGAAGAAACATAACCTTCGTTGGGAAGCCTATTAATGACAAAGGCTGCAGTCTTCATTGCTTCTGCCTAAAATCATCTCGGTACATTCTTCGCGTGAAGCATGCTTCGACATATTTCTGCCATGTGCCTATTCTTCCTTTCTGCTACGCCGTTTTGCTGCAGAGTGCTGGCACATATAAATTGATGGTGAATTCGGCACTTCCGAAGAAAATCACAGAACTCGTCTGATGTATACTCTCCCCTATTGTCAGTGTGTAGATAACGAGTTCTTTTGCCAACTTTGTTCTGCTACCTCCTTGAACTCTTTAAACTTTGAAAAAGTTTCAAATTTTTCTTTATGAAGTAAATCCACACATACCTGAAAAAATCATCGATAAAGATCACCATGTACTTCATCCCACCGATAGAGGCTTGCTTGACAAGTCCAAACACATCAGAGTGAATTAACTCTAATGGTTCATTTGCTTTAAATTTGGACTCTTCATACGGTAACTGATGAGCTTTTCCATACTGACAGCATGCACAAACTGTGTCTGCCCTTACTTCAAGTTAAGAAAATCCCTTTAGCATCGACTTCTTCATCATCACATCTAGCTTGGAATAGCTAACATGACTTAAACGCATGTGCCATAAGTCTGTCATTTTATTCCTCCTTGTTTTGTGTACATATGCAATTTCTGCAGACATCACATAGACTGACTCTAATCTCCGTCCCTTCATCACTGGCTCTTCTATAACCTCAAGATTGCGGTATACCTTTACATCTTGTGGACCAAACAGAACATAATGGCCTGAAGATGTTAATTGTACTATTGAGAGAAGATTTTTCTTCATACCTGGGACATAGTAGACATTTTGAATTGACATCTCATTAGCATTCCGTCGGAGGGAGACAACTGTATTATCGATGTGAGCTATCGATAACTTTGAGTTGTTTGCTGTCATCACCACACGACTTCCCTTGTACTTTGATAAATTCTGCAGCTTCTCTTTATCACCTGTCATATAGTTTGAGCAGCCCGAATCAATGATCCAATCATTTTCATAGTCAATTTGATTGGATGTTGTTGCTGTAAGAGCTAGCTCCTCCTCTTCTGCAGCAAGGAATGCCTCTGCATCCCATTCGTCTTCACTTTTGAAAGTAACAGCATTACTCTCCATAGACTTTTTCTTCGACTTGCAGACTTTTGCCATGTGACCCTTCTTCCCGCAATTGTAGCACTTGCCTTCAAGCTTCTTGCCATTGCCATAGTGCTTCGAAGCTCTCCTTGCACGAGCGCTTCCTTCACCTTGAAGACTCTTTGCTTTATCTTCATTCTTTTCGATCCACCGACAGCATGCTGCTTGGAGTTCCCCCTGCTTCTGTTGGTGTAGAGCGCTTCCTCCTCACCCTTCAGAGAGACTCCTCCTATTTGCTTAGCCAAGGCTTCTTGTCCGACAAGCAAGTTCTCGAACTCTACAAGTGATGACTGATTTTGCTATCCCTATACCGTAGCAACAAAACTCCTGAACTCTGGCTAATTCAAACCATGGATGATGATTCGCTTCATCCTGATTTTTTCGATTGGAGCTTGTGGATCCAACTCAGAAATCTCTCGACATAATGATTTCACCTTGTGAAAATACAGAGCGACCGTCATATCGCATTATGCTATCGACAATAACTCGCTCTCTAGAAGTTGGAGCCTCGTATCGTTCTTTTTTGAGAACAGCTTGGCGAGCATATCCCAAGCTTCTTTGGGAGTTTGGGCATCTCGGATGTGTTCTAGCACATCTTCTTCGATCGTTATCTTCAAAGCAAACATTGCTTTACCCACTTTAATCTTTCATTTCTGCAACATACCGTTCACATCCTCTACTGCTGGCAGCGTAACCTCGCTTCCATTTACGACCTCCACAGGTCTTGGCCTTGCATGTAGGACATCATACATGTAGACCAAGAGTTGTAGTTCTGATTGTTAAGCTTCTTAATTCCGCCAACGATTTGAAAATCACCCATCTTGACAACAGAATGCTCTTACAGAACTAGTATAGAACTCTCAGATCAAATTGCTCTGATACCAAATTGATGAAAGATAATCGACAGAAAAGCTCTGTATCATCAGAACAATGATGCTTTATCTCTTTATAAGAGACAAACCTTAGAACTCTCAAAGAAGCACTCAGCAATAAATACTCACAATATATTTTGAGGAAAAAAAGACCATTTAGTAGAAGAAATAAACAATAATAGAGAAAATACTTCGAAGGGATAATTTTATTCGATGCAAATGAGTGCCTTATATAGGCATACATCCTAACGGTGCACTTAAGCACATTCCACTTCTATTGTAAAACAACCATAAATAAAAAAATAGAAACACGTAAATATAACTAAACTAGCTAGAAAATAGCTAAAGACCGAGTATTATAACAGGATGGACAACAATCACGAAACCAACTCACAAATGATTCAAAAACAATCACATCACTAATCAAACATCTCAAACAAATCACAAAAGATTCAGTCAAGAACCCAGATGTTATCGGTGTTGTAACGTTGATACTTCATTCAACCCCGCAAATCAACCAGAGCAAGAAAGGAATAGAGGAGAGAGAGCGAGAAGAGAGAGAAAATTGTCTCTCTCGTTCTCAAAACAAAAGAAGGGGAAGGCAAGCTCAATTTAGAGTGGTGGCAATCATAAGATGGTGTTCCACGTTGGTGGTGGCCAGAGAATGACGTCCCATGGAAGTGAGAGGTCATGATAGTAGTCAGCCACAATCAGCCAATAGAAAGAAAAGAAAAAGAGAAATAATAGAGGCCCTATTCCATAAAATTTGTGGCAACTTGCCAGCTTGAATCAGTCGGCCGCAATGGCCCAAGAACTGAAAAAGAAAGAAGAAGAATGGTTTAGGTCCATTGCCTAAATCTGGTGAAGTTCCAAGGGTGATTTGCTGACTTTTTGTAGAGGAAATTGATGGAGAAAAACTCCATACAAAGCTTCGAAGTCGGCAATAATGGAGGGTGGCTTCGATGGTGGGGTGTCCAAAAGAGGCCTAGAGATGGCCTTCTTCCTTTATAGAGAAGCTCTAGAGGCCAGAGCTCCACCCAAATCCGACGGGCCTTAAATTCCTACACCCAATGAAGTTAAGGAAGGAGACAGATGCCTACCTATAGTGTACCCCCGCCCATCAAATTTCATCCTCAAATTGACCTGCCAGTGGATTCACACCTTGAGGGTACTTAATCCCCATCTCATTCCTATACTTCCGAGTAGCCCCTACTCAACATTATCGCATAAGGCTCATCCTTATCTGTAATCTGAATCAATTATTTTTTATCTTTTTTAATAATAAATCAATATCTTAATCCCTGAATAAAAACAGTACATTTCTCTATCAAATGAATAAATTACTCTTTGTCTAACCAATCAGCTATAAGATCATAACCAACCTAAGCTATTGCAACAAAACACTAAAGTGCAGGATGCTCCTCATGATCTATTCTAAAACCATCATATTTTTGTTGTGCACCTCCGATTTAAACTAACGAAAGTTTTTATATTTGCTAAATAATTTCTGACCAAAATGCTACTCTATACTAAAATCAATAAGATCTAAAATTTATCAAACACTAGCGATTATACCTAGACCAATGCTTATACATTCATTATATACCAAATCTTACAAATCATTTCCGTCATAATTCTAAGTAACCTTAACCCTATGCTCCATACCATTTCTGTTGTAATCCCAAGAGAATCGGCAGACTGGCTCATTTCTCTTTCTCAGAGAGAGAGAGAGAGAGAGAGAGAGAGAGAGAGAGAGAGAGAGAGAGAGAGAGA
>KE505569.1:53682-65293 GCA_000441515.1 Elaeis oleifera | reverse complement strand
GTACGTAGTAGAGAGAGAGAGAGAGAGAGAGAGAGAGAGAGAGAGAGAGAGCAACCATTCAAGGCGTGCTTAATTAGACGTTAGATGAGGTTCTGCAACAGGACTGGGTTCTGCAGGAGGATTGGGTCAACGCCCAGTAATTGTTGAAGTTCTTAGTGCAGAATTGGCCTGCTACAATATAAAATCAGGACCATGAAGGTGTTTGGACTGGTCACTGGATCTATTGGACTAAGTGAGAGGGACATGACTTGGACATGTGGAAACTCAACTTGGGTCCCTAAGGCCGCAGTCATTCGAGAAAATGGGCCTTGTCAGGCAACCTTGATAATAAATGCAAGACACCTCTTAGCATTCGTAGGCCGTCTGATGATTGAATCACACATGCGAAATTTTTCCTTTCCAAGCTATAAAATGAGTCCATAATAAGAACATTTTTGCGAGGTCCATTTGCCAACTAGCTAGAAGTTTAGATAATTATGTTGTCACACCTCAAGTTTGTTGGAGTTGATCAATTGCACACGATCACTACAAGCAACCAACATGAATAGGAACTCCACCCTCCACGTTAAAAAGGCAATAAAGAACACCTTCTACCCTTCATTTTTATATAGAATGGACAAACCAGCAACCCTACAAATCATCAACTCTAAAGGTTCCCTAACTCATCATTAGATTCACAATTTCATGACCCTTTCCACCCCAATCACAACAAAATAAATATTTCGTGACCCTTTCTATTAGTGTCTCCTACCCTCCCACCTGGCACAAAAACATGCAAACCAAGTACGTACACCCTGAGAAGTTTCCTGTTTGTCCTTTTGACAGGACTGCAAACAAACTTGAAGGAGCCTTTCCCTTACCACAGCTTCCATATGCCCTCTTCTTCCCTCCACGAAGAGCACGTCTTTGTTGCCCTATACTGAAAAAAATCTATGTACTAAATTAAGACTGAACATCTAAACTTCGACAAGGAAAGATTCCAAGATGGCACCTTTCGATATTTCGAAGTCTTTCTTTCACACTTGTTTCCTTCTTCATTAAGCCGGATCAATTCACCTGTCTCGGGGGTTTACCTTGATAATTGTTTCCACTTGTTCTCATTTTACGTATTCCTTTCTCGGGCCAAAACGTAACTAGGTGGAGGCCATCTTTGGAATTACCTTGCCTGCTGTGGTTCTCGAGAACAATATTGCACCCATCTATAAACATCTGGTAACTAATCCAATGGTGGTAGATTCGTAACAAGTTACACTCGTGGTCATTATGATGACGTAATGTCCCCTATTCAAAGTCCAATAGATTCGTGTGGAATGACTCATAGAACCATGCTGAATTTTCCAATTGGCAAGGCCATCTAAGCACAAGTTAGTGATTTAATTGAAAGCCAGACAGATTCCACCTCAGCCATCACAAAGCATATATAGGGACTTTCACGTAAATCAGTCGGTGGAGGAGGACTAAGAAAGAAAGAAAGAAAAAAAGGATGCCAGCCATGCAGAGAGAAAAGGGAAAATCCATGCAGCTTCCCAGAAGCTAGACTAAAAGCAATCCTCCACTGAAGAATGCGGCAACCACCTTAATTAAACTTAAAGCAGTTATCTGTACCTTGGTTGGCACCTATGGAGACTCCTTCCAAGAACCTCTTGTCCTTCCTTCTTTCCTTCTTATTTAACACCTCCTCCCTTTCCCACCAGTCTCATTCACCAAATCAGTGACCTTTGGCTCAAACCCTATGGACCAAAGAGCGGCGAGCATGGTGGGAGACTCGCTCGGATTCGAGGACTTCTTGCCTTCGATGGCCGAGAGGCTCGGGCCCGAGGGGCTGATCGAGGAGCTCTGCAAGGGTTTCCAGCTGCTGATGGACTCGAGAAGGGGTCTCATCACGCTCGAGAGTTTGAGGAGCAATGCGGCGAGGCTCGGGCTCGAAGGGTTGGCAGATGATGAGCTCTTGGGAATGCTAAGGGAGGGGATTTGGACGGGGACGGTGCTCTGGACCAGATGGAGTTCTGCATCCTTATGTTTAGGTTGAGCCCGAGTTGATGCAGGGGTCTCAGAGGATGTTAGAAGAGGCTCTTGGGATGCAGCTCATGAGGTCTGTTATGCTCTAACATTCTTGGTTTGCGTTGGGTTGGATGCACCAATGCTAAGTTGTATTCATCTGGATCCCTCTGACATAATAATGGTTAACCCCAGTGTTCCTCTCTAGTGTTTGCCTTTTAAAAGCTTTTTGAAAATGGAGGTGCTGAGGAAATAAATGTGTTTGGAGAAGAAAATTTATAAAAAAATGCTAGGGAAATTTTCCTCTATCTACCAGTTCTATCATTATGTATTTTATTGGGGTACGCAACCATTGACTTCTACTTCAAACCAGTCATCTAGTACTAATTCATAAGCATAGCCATAACCAACAAGCTCATCCCTTACTCAAAAATCAACAAGCCTCGTTCAAAGTATCTGAAGATAGCGTGATGTTGATTTCTTCAAATCAAGTGTTGTGCAATGTTATAGTACTTCTTTTCAACTTGTTCCTACAATTTTGTATATATTTATGTTGATCCTTTCCATGTCCAAGGATTGGTTGGGATTTTTTGGGAATTTTATATTCTTTTGATTTTCTTATTATGACACGTACTCAAGAGAAAATAGTTAACTGCTCACTCAATTCATACTAAAATGATGAAGGCATGTTTAATGTATCAGGTTGATACATTGTCGATGGCTTCAGTTCTAGCTGAAGTCCAAAATAATGCCGTGGAGGGACCTTAGAGAATCTGACCTCCTCCATCTGTATAGTATTTGCCATCTTATACTAATTTTCAATGAAAGACAGCTAACTTTCCACCTCTAAGAATATCTTTACCATTGACAAATGCCTTTAGGAAGATCCAATGTATCAGTACCATGAAATGATGTTTCTTTAAAACTTCAAAAATGAGCTTCCAAATTCAAAACCTACCCCTAGCCCTAGTTTGCCATATGAAATGATGTTTATTTAAACTTCAAAAATGAGCTTCCAAATTCAAAACCTACCCCTAGCCCTAGTTTGCCAGATTCATATTATCTAACGGTCCAATTTAATGCACTGGTTAGGTCAAATGTTCTCATTCTTTTTTTATTTAGAAAAAAAAGAAGAAGAAGAAGAAGAAGAAGAAGAAGTTGTTGCTATCATCCTCAAATGTCATTTTGTTCCACTCCATGTACACCAATATTTATCAAAATTATTGAACAATGTGGGTTTTGCTTAGTAGCAAATAAAATTTAAATGTTGATGATCTTCATCAAGTGCCGATCTATCATGATAAACCTAGGAGCTTTTTGTAATTTGCTCTTTCTTATTTTTCTTTTATACTCATATCCGCTCGCAACTGCCCCTTTTTGTCCATGCCTCGTGTCTCAAAGTTTATGACAAACAGTCATCAGTTCTTTTTGCTTTTTTAGACCTCTTTAGTTTCTTTTCTTAGTCATTTTTTGGCTACAATTCTTTTTTTAGGCTTTGAGTTGTATATTTGCAAGGAAGAATGGACCATAATGTCACGCTGTAGGCCCAACAAGCAAGCTAGTCTTCTACTGTAGTTCAGAGCTACAGAAATAGGGTGCTTCTGAGCTTTCTTCCTTTTGTCATAAATAAGACTACCATGGGATGCATTTAGTCAAGTGACAGGGATGGAATAGACTAACAAGATGAGGATACCACAAGACAAAGGCATGTGACATGCTGCTCTGTCTCAAAGATAGTCAGGTATGGCCAAAGAATCTGAGACTCCACCACCAGTATTTTTTTTTCCTTTTCTTTTTTCTTAGTGTTTCAGAAGAATTTCGTCTTCTGAGAGATCGCAGATACTTTTCTAGAGAAAATTGTATTTAATTACCAAAAATAAATTTTATTCTCAAGGGGATATTTCTGCAACAAGCCATTGAGGCCTGGCCTCCCTTCATACTCGGGAAAATAATAATAGTGGAGAAAGGGACATATTTTTAAACTAATTTAGTCAAACTGATTCGTGGTGGGGCAAGGCTCCAAAAATATCATATTGAGAAATTTCAACTAATCTACGGAAATGAGTCTTATTTGCACATTACTTGTTGAAACCCAAGCTTACAACAAAAATTTAATGCTGTATAAATTACTTAGATGGTCCACTGAAGCCTAAAAAGTTTGGTATTTTATTTATGTGCAGTTTTTGTTTTTGAAAAAGCAAGAAGACAAATGATCTAGATTGAACAATATATACCTGTGATGAATTTCTTTGGAATGGAGCAATAAATTATGAAATTGAAGCCATCATATCTTAAAACATTGAATATGATGCATAAAATTTTGATGAAGCTACAAATTCCAAAGATGCCACTTGTTGGAATGAAGCAATAAATGATGACATTGAACCAATAGCATCTTAAAATACATGGGAATTAGTAGATTTGCCAATAGAATCTAAACCTATTGGGTATGAATATGTATTTCAAAAAATGTCATATTAATAACTGCATATAAGCTTTTAAAACTAGAATCATATTTGTGGGAATTTTAAAGGTTTTGGCATTTATTTATCTTCTTTACATCTATCAAGTAGATGTAAAAACTACAATTCTAAATGGTGATTTCAATGAAAAGGTGTATGTGAAACAATGAGGATTTTTTTACATGGCAATGAGAAGAAAAGACATCTAGTTTGACTACTCATCGTATGGCCCCAAAACAATAATACAAGAATTCGATTTTACCATACTTGCAAATGGTTAAGGTATAATGATGCTAATAAATGTATTTATTTAAATTATTTGTAAAGATCCTATTTTTATCCCAGCATGAACCTTAAAGTAAGAGTAGGAAATAACAAAATAAATGATGAAATTGATTCAATAGCATCTTAGAATGCATGAGAATTAGTAGATTTGCCCATAGAATCTAAACCTATTGGGTATGAATATGTATTTCAAAAAATGTCATATTAATAACTGCACATAATCTTTTAAAACTAGAATCATATTTGTGGGAATTTCAAAGGTTTTGGCATTTATTTATCTTCTTTACATCTATCAAGTAGATATAAAAACTGCAACACTAAATGGTGATTTCAACGAAAGGTGTATGTGAAACAATGAGGATTTTCTTACATGGCAATGAGAAAAAAAAGACATCTAGTTTGACTACTCATCATATGGCTCCAAAACAATAATACAAGAATTCGATTTTACCATGCTTGCAAATGGTTAGGTATAATGATGCTAACAAATGCATTTATTTAAATTACTGGTAAAGACCCTATTTTATCCCAACATAAACCTTAAAGCAAGGGCAAAAATAAAAAAAATAAAAAATAAGTCATGCACTATGCATGTGAGAGAGGGAAAGAACAAGACTCCAGTTAAGAGTCTTCTCTCTCAATTTCTATCGAGAAACTAGGAAAAATCTCATTAAAACTTAGATTAATATGACTCTAGTTCTTGTCTATAAATACTAATCCCTCTTCCTCCGATTTTCACCATCAAATTCTTTAGAAAATCACCGCCAATCTAAGTATTTTCATCGAGCCTTTTTCTTGAGATTTCGCTAGAGAAATCATCGAATTTCTCAATATGAGTGTTGTCAAACTAAGGTAATGCCTTCTTCCTTCTCCTCAATTTTAGAGTCTCACCGTCGTTAGATTAAATCATGTAAGTTGCCAGATTTATTGTGAACAGGTCTCCACTGTTCTCTAACTTTTCTTTTGATTCTCTAACCACTGGCAGCTGTGGCCACTGTCGAGGTCATCTTCTGATTGAGGTTAAGTGTGGCTATTGGCCATCGGTCGGGGTTCCATGGCTATGATCGGATGAAGGGGTGAGGAAAAAAAAGAAGGGTTCGATACCTATTTCCACGAAGAAGAAGAAGACGACGTGAGCAAGAAAAGGAAAAAAAAAAGAGGAAGAGGAAAGAAAAGAAAAGAAAAAAAATTCTCTATCTTATCTCCATTCTTCTTTACATTCTCTTTGTATAAGTTTCTCTCTTCACTTGCTTTCTCTAGATTCATTCTTTCTCTTCATGGATTCTCTATCTAGATATCTTCTGGACTAGTGGATGGTCCATATACCTAAGTAATCTAGATCAATTAGTTGACTCTATCGGAGAGGTTAAACATGAGTAATGGACCGTGCCTGGCGTGGCATGGCCTAGGCCCATCGGGCTGAGGGCTTAATGGGCGGTGCCAGGCATAGTCCATTTAAACAAAACCTTGGCCTCGCACGGCCCTAGGCCTAGGGGTGGCCCATTAGGCCTGCAACCTAATGGGCCTTTCTTTTAATTTTTTAAAATAAAGATCTCGAGATGGGCCATGCCTGGCATGGCCCATTTGGACCCGTTACGGGCCGAAAAAAAACCATCCCTCATCCTTTTATATTTACTCCCTAATCTTTTTAATTATAAAAAATATTTTTAAAAATTAAAAAATCATTATGGTCGTGCCAAGCACAGCTCATCTTAAGGGGGCCTGGTTGGCATGCGGGCCCAATCATGCCTGATCCGTGCATCGTGCTAGCCTAGGCTCTTATGAGCTGTGCCGGACCTAAGCCACAGGCTGCAAAACCCCTAATCTAGCCCGGTCCCCTTATATGGGCCATGTCTAGCACGGTCTGTTATTGTAGCAAGTGGGCTGTGCCAATTTATGCCAGATCGGACCATATCATGGGCAGCTCAGCCCGATGCCCGTGTCTAAGAGGGGTCCTGGACTCATGATATTTAGGTGTTTATCCATATTTTTTCACATATGATTTTTATGTTTGACTCTAATCATGTAAAGGTGCGACTGTCTATGCAAAGTATCGAGCAGCACATCGATTATATATTTGGATCAATTATCATTAGAAGGATTCTTGTACACAAATTTCTATATGCATGTTTACTTTTGCATTATATGATGTTGATTTGTCATAACTGATTTTGATGGATGTGTCATTATCGATATGACTATTTTACTTCTTATATATTTTAATGATGATTTTTCGAATGGTTTGGATGATGATATTGATAATTTAGATTTTTAAAAGAATATAATATGATACAATATTTTTTGATATAATTGAGATTTTAATAAATTAATGATTAAGAAATGAATATTTGGACTAGCCATGTTAAACTGAAAATAGCCTCGTCCAGACAGAAATGCGACACAGAAAATAGCCTGTCATGGATAGAAACATGGCATCGAGAATAGCCTGCCATGAGTAAAAATATGGTACTGAGAATAGTCCGTCATGGACAAATACATGAAACCAAAAATGACCCCATCATGGATAGATACATGGTATTTGAGTTTACCATCATGGGCTGAAATGTGGATATTCTTGGTTTGCTACTAGAGCTAAAGCGTGGTTACTCTAGTTTACCACCGTGGGCTAAAAAAGTATAGTTATGTTAGATTGTCACTATGGACTGAAGCGTGGTTTATGATTTGCCAGTCATAAACTGAAGCGTGATCATGATTAGTCCATGACCCAAAAAATAACTGTTGATTGATCTAAATCAAGTTAATGAGATATGGATGATAAGATATAGAACCACAATTAAGTAAAAAAAATTATATAATTATATATATACAATATATCACTTTTAAAAGATGGATATGCAATGATATATGATACATATTTTTATATATATTGATATTAGATTATATTATATACTTGACATGAGATTTCATGAATTATATTTTCTTTTGATACTGTTGATATGTTATTTTGAATTGCTATGATATTGGTATGAGTATGTGAGGATTCTTATTGAGCTGTAAAGCTCACCACCTCTCTTTCTTCTTCTCTCTTTTTTTCAAAGTTGCAGGATACATACGCTTGATTATAGTTGGAATCACGATTGAAAGGATCAATTAGATAAAGCACCATCAATGATAGTTAGATATTCGAGTTTTGTATATTATACAAGGTTGATATTTATTAATATAAAATTATTTTTTATAACTTGAGATTGATAGTATTCATAGGATATTGAGATTATAGGAGATTTTTAGGTCTTGCATATTCTTTAGAGCCTTATCTTAAGGAGTATATGGCTATCACGTATCCGATCCGAGTGCTAGATTCGAGACGTGATATTATTAGTATTTATGTTGTTGTCATTTATTTATATACTAATTATAATTTTAGTAATTAAATAATTGGTATCAATAAATAAAAAATATTTACCTTTCGTACTAAATAAAATGAAATATTTGAGAGCAATGGATAGAAATTTGCTACTAAAGTTATGAAACATGGTGGAGGATGTAAATTATATATAATGTCGGTCACACTATATTAAGAAAATGATTTCAAAATTCAAGCATCATTTTTCTTTTCTTTTTTTTTTTGTAAAGAGACTAATCCTCCATAGATTCAAGTATCAAATTAGGATGCATTTGGTTACACTTTTTGATTTTTGATTTTTAAAGAATATTTTTATTTTTTTTATTTTGATATTGAGTAAAAGCAAAAAAGTAAAAATATGTTTGGTAACTACGTTGCTATAAGTAAAAAGCAACATTTGGGGACGGCGGGTGAACAGCTCGACGAGGGAGAAGGGTTCAGGAAGAGAGGGAGAAGGAGGTGGAGAGGTGACGAGCTCGACGAGAGAGAAAAATTTGGACTCTTTACTTTTGATTTGGCATTTTAGATTTGCGGAAGTAAAAAAAAGCAGAAAAGCAAGTTTTGGAAAGCAAAAAAATTTTGTTTTACGTATAAAGTAATTATTTGTATTTTTTTTTTACTTTTACTTTTATGGTATTATCAAATATTAATTTTGATTTTATTTTTTAAATTAAAAATAAAAAAATATTTTTTTATGGCTAACCAAACGTCCCCTTAGTTAAAAATTCTAGTACAAGGATTACTTAAATAGAACACATTGGTATTATTGATAAGTTGATGTATATTGTGAATTAACTGTGGTAGACCAAATATTGCTTTTACAGTTTACAAATAACTAGATATGTTATAATTCCAATGATGATCATTGAAAGGCTATTATGAGACTTCTTATGTATCTTAGAAGGACAATGGAACTTGGATTAGTCTATAATGAGTTTTTCGGGATGTATTAGAAGGACAGATCAACACCAGTAGACTTATGAGTGCAAAGGATGGTAGACCATAAGCAAATAGCTTTTTTTCCTTGGAGGTGGAGCAAATCTTCGTTATCTAGAAAGTAGTTCTGTATATCTTTTATGTAAGACAATAAATTGAAGACGGAGTTGTTACTTTATACATGTAAGATCAAGCAGAAGTTTGGCATATCCTTTCACCAAAGACTCTTTAGGAGAGTTGGTAAAAAGGACACTATGTGAGATGGGACTAAAATCATTTACCGTACAGTCGACAGTAATGGAATCCCAATCCATGCTTGGAAAATGGCTGGTTCTGGATTGAATGGGGAAGAACAAATTACTGATAAGTAACTTCAATGGTTCAACTAATTACACTTATTAAAATTTTAAATGGAAAGATATTTCTTGTGTGCATGACACTGTCATGCAACTCTTACGTATTAATTATAACTTTCTTATATTTGGGAGGAAAGGATCATTAGTATTTAATATAATAAATATTTATTTATTTGTTTTGTCCCAGATAATTATCGTAGTTTTGTATCACTGGTAGTTTTCCCTACTGGTTGGTTTTCCCGATGGATATTTTTTGTGGTGCACGTTTTCCAACAGGATTTTCAAATCATTATCTACGTCGTATCTTGTGGGGAGATGCCTCTTCCAGGAGATAACCCTTTGTATTTATTTTCTTTCAACTCTTGAGATTATCACTGTACCACGAATGATTTTGTTGAATATTGGACATGCATTGCTGAAGCCCATTATACATGCTAACCTCAAAAGTCAAGTGAGGGCAATTAAAACATTATAAAAGAAAAAAAAACAATCCTACATGTGCCTCAAAGCCAACAATATTTGATTCTTATCATTGTTTGCCACTTCATTGACCATCCTATCTGCTGTACATGTTCAAAGTCATCAGCTGAACATTTCTGATAGGTTTCAAAAGGGTACACGTTTGAGGTAGTTTCTTTTTCACACATCCAAAGGGTTACCTCTTCTACCATGTTTACAGTTATAAACCCTTATAATTAGAAATAGAATCATTGATTATGAATAGTTGCTTTTCCCTGATACATTAGCTTTGGCTGCAAGGGGGAAAGGAAAAAAAATGAAGAATTTTCTAAAGGATGTGACAAGAGAACATATATTAAGAAAGCAACAAGGAATAAGAAACATTTAGAATTTCTCTGAAAATCCAAGCTCGAAAAAGTTAATTTGAGATCTAAACTCACGTAGAGAAAGAAAGAATTGTTAATAATCAGATAATATAACAAAGTAATTGATTGTGAAATAATAGTGCATGATGAAATTAACTTTCAAAATTCCTAAACAAATAGTTATTTAAATAACTTATCTAGAATACTCTACGACCCATGTTGCTCCAGCTCATCACAACCACCTAAGAATCATACCACACCCATCTTTATTTCAAAATTGATGGGTAGAGATTTACCAATTCAACTAACAAATTAGAATGTTCTACACGTAGCATCTCTACAAAGACACATAAACTTAATCTCTATCTTTGTATAATCATGCATCAACTCTAAATAAATCAATTGCACCACCTATCCAATGATACAACATTTTCCTCAATTCTCAATGATTTTCATTATAATTCAAGCAAATTTGTCTAACCATATGCTTTAATAAATTCATATGCAAGACTTCGTATACGCGTGTTTAGTTTCATATCTACTGTGTAGAGAAAAATGTTAAATATTTATATATTACTATAAAATTCAAATCATATTTTTTTTGACTAATTCTTTGGGATGGGATCTTCAATCATTATATTATACGGCATGCAAACCTATATTCTTCTCCAACTATCCTAAGATATTTTTTTTCTGAAATGTGATTAGTTGATGACGCTGGTGTCTTATTCTACCCTAAGCCTACCTCTACACGCATTTATCCCAACAACTGCACGTCATTGTCTGAGGTCTCCCCTTCTCATCCTGTACATGAATTTGGACCAAGACCCCAAACAACCATCTATAATTATAAATTTTTAGAGGCTAAGTGTATCATTTTTCTGTATTATTTTTTTAGGGGACGCAGCATCCCTCCACAGCCACACATCCTCCGGCTCACCTCGTTTCTTGGAACCACGCGTTTGTCCCACCAATCGCATCAAAATTCGTATGAGGTCCTTCATGTCTTCCCATCGCAATCCGACAGCCACCGCTTTGGACGTGCACTGCTTTGGCACGTGCCGGCGCATCGGATCTCCCAAGGCTTCACATTGGCCGCTAATTGGTTGCACCCCGTGGATTCGTGGCTGCAATTTCTCCGCGCTCCGAGATGGATTTCCTTCGCCACTTGGATGCAAACAGCGCATGTATTAATTCTTTTATAGTCGGATAATAATTTCTTTTTTCTGGTGCCATCCATGAATCTAACCCTTTATCCTTGTCGTTTAATGTCGAGTGAAGTTTTGAAAGATCATGTTACCTGGTGATCCTCAGTTCCCAATGAACGTGGGGTGATCCCTCAGTCACCAATGAAGGTGATCTGTCTCGACTTAAAATTTTTTT
>KE505569.1:15422-29956 GCA_000441515.1 Elaeis oleifera | reverse complement strand
TTTTTTTTTTTTTTATTTTGGACTTGGGCTTGGATCTCTTAAATCGGGCTTGGACCTTGGTTTGGGTCATCACATATATAGAATAGTGTAAGATTTTTTTTATACTAACGATATAATAAAATTTTTAAATTTTTTAAAAAATAGATGTTAGATCAAAGATAAATCATTCCAAAATAATTTTTTTTAATGATCAATTAAATATATTAAAATTATTTTTTAGGCATCAATATTTTGGGAATAATATTTTAAATTTTTTTTAAAAAATTCATTATTTTACCCGGAGGCCGGGATGGGATGAGATCGTGATACAGTAACGAGTGGGGACTGGGGAGTACCCTACCGATTCTTCTTCTAGAAAAAGACCGCTAGAAGCCCAATCTTTGAAACTCTATTCAAATAGTTTACCGGAAGGTCGGTGGATCCACGGGAAGAAAACCCGGACCCAGGTGGAAAGGAGGCAGCAGGCCCTTCTGGATTCCACGTCGGAGGCTTCACGTGGGCATCGCACGTCTGTGGGGCCGCCAATCGGATCACTGCCGCGCCCAAGATGGGCCTCGTGGTCGAGGCCGCGCCACGAGGCATGACGCTCCTCCGCCCTACATTTTTCCTTATTTTTCTCAAAAAATTATTTAAATATTGATCTATTGGAATATTTAAATTATTTTATACTTCACAAAGTTTATAGGGATAGATATATTCCACCGGCGAGATCGCCGCTTGCTGGGGCCCACCGTAATGCCTGGCTAGGTGTGGCTCACGTGTCGAGGCCCCTCGCGCGTGGTGGAGATGTTGCCACATCTGACATAGAGAATCTCGGGGTGACACGTCAGCGCAGTCGTGTCGGACGAAAATATCCCGGGGGAAACGAGGCGAGCGTGACCGCAGAAGGCGGGAGGGCCAGGGCCTGAGAGCATGCCACGTGGCAGTATAACGGGGGTAGCTGTTGGCTCCGGCGAGGGGAACAAAACCCAAGGTCCAGAGAAGAGCTCATTTTTCTATGAGAGGGCCTAATGACCAAATTAGCCCTCCACGCAAGCCTACGCTTCACCATTGGTTCGAGTAAGAAGCACCTCCGGTGACACTGTCCCTCTTATTATCCTGCGTGTACAATGAAAAAAGTTGGAGGTTCTGACAGTGTATCTTCCACTTCATATTTGCTGTATAAAATGCTTTTGATGTAGAAATAAATATTATATCTTAAAATAGTATTTAAAACCTGCTTCTTAACCAAAGAGTTGTTGGGGCATATTTTTTATTATTTTTCACACTTTTTCTAAATATTATATTCTATAAATGAGAAAAGTATGTTTCTTTGTTTTATTTGTGACTGGATTCTTTATAAATGTACAGCATGTATGGCCATAGCCATTGATTAATAGTATAAATATGTCGTTTGTATGAATATTTTATTATTATTTGAAATTTTTATGTATAATATTATTATTTAGTACATAAGTACAAAAAGTATAATTTATTTAATAAATTATAGAAAATGATAGGATTTTTATATCATTATTTTACTAACATACATTTATAATCTAAAAACAATCTTATTTTGAAGTAATAAAAATTCATTTTTAAAATATATTTAGTTTAAAATGCCAATTTTGCATTAAAAAACCTCTAGATGTTTTTTCCATTTCATGCCACTTACATTTTCATTTATTATCAAAAAATATTTATCAATGAAAAAAATAATCTAGCTATCATGAATACTATAAATTAATGATAATAGTATAAAATTATAATTGTTGCGATCAGAGGTTTGGATGGTTCAGATTGGTCGGTCTCTGCATCCATCTTGATGAGATATTATTGTCAACTTTAGTCTCTAACATGTCAATATATCGTCTTGAGTTTCATAATTTTGTCCAATATAGAAGCCGTCTCGTTAAGAGAAGAAAACTTCGATCCTATATAAATCAGAGTCTCTCTTGACTCATAATCAATGTGAGATTAAAAATACTGTTCTTCCATAATAATAGCTCTCTAGTCAAAAGAGACTCTGTGCGTGGGTATACATAGGAGACGATTCTATCTCTAATACCAATTTGTTATCATTGGAGAGTTAATCTGGTTTAAATCACTGAGCTGGAGCCAAAGAAAACACGATAATCGTTGGACGATGGAATGAGACTTCTGAGGGGTGCGCTGGCATCTGATCCAATATCATGAGTCAAAAAAGATTTTGATTTTTATAGAATCAAGATCTTCTCTCCACTAGCAAAATGCCTTTTATGCAAGATAAAATTATAAGATTCGGGATGGCATATTGATATATTAGAAGCTAAAATAGATAATATTTTATCAAGATGAACGTAGGGATCGATCCATCTGAATTATTGACTGCACAAATATTTATATAAAATATTTTTCATGGTAGTCTGGATGCCGGATGATGCATGCTTCTAACAAAACATGTTGTTGTGTTGGAAAAAAAACAAAAACTCGTGAATCCGGTAAACATATGAGCTATAACAACGTCATCATACTATACCACTTTGCTATTGATGGAGGTGTGTGCACTGCGAGTGATCCGATCCGACGGTCACAGGGGCAAGTTTGTACCTTTGAAGAAAGGGAAGGGAGCGTGAGGGGACGCTATAAGCCCAAACAGGTTGCTCGCATTTCGTGGTCTTTTACCATTCTTTACCAATCCGGGTGGAGGATTTGGGATTTGGAGGACAAGAAAACACCAGAGAGAGATCTATCAATCCAACTACCCATCAGGAAGATTTCATCAAAAGCCATCCATCAGAAAGAGAGAAAGAGGTGGGGGGTGAGGGAGGGAAGAGGGGAGAGAGAGAGGAGGGAGATGGAAGGGGTGCGAGCTGTGCGAGAGGGCGGCTCGGATATACTGCGAGTCGGACCAGGCGAGCCTGTGCTGGGAGTGCGACGCCAAGGTACACGGCGCCAACTTCCTGGTGGCCCGCCACTCCCGCTGCCTCCTTTGCCGGGGCTGCCAGGCCCCCACGCCATGGAGGGCCTCCGGAGCCAGGTTCGGCCCCACCGTCTCCGTCTGCGAGCGCTGCTGCCTCCAAGGCAAGCGACGGCGAGAAGACGTGGCGGATGATGATGAGAACGGGAGGGAAAAGATGAGGAGGCGGAGGAAGACGAAGGAGACGATCAGATGGAGGAAGACGACGGAGAGGAAGAGGGAGAAGGAGAAGACGAAGGGGAGGCGGAAGAGGAGGAGGAGGAGGACGGGGATAACCAGGTGGTGCCATTATCGCTGACGCCGCCCCCGGTGGCGAGCTCCTCCAGCAGCGAGGAGTCGTCTGGCCGGATCTACAATGGGTTCTTGAAGCGGAGCCGGGAGGACGCGGATCTCGCCTCTTGGGTACCTTGGCTCTCTCTTCTCTAACCCCCTTCTTTTTTATTTTCTTTTTTTTCCCTTGAATCGATTAGAAAAGAAGTAAAACCGTTTCTTCGATTTTTCTAAGATTTTTACATACGGTAATTGGAATCATTTCTTGTTCCATAACTTGTTTGATAGATCTTTTAGAAATTCACAAGAATGTGGCTAAATCTTGTTTTTCCCTTGAATTTTCTTTAGTTTCATTTTCGTTTTTCCTGAAATTACATTATTTCGAAAATCACAAAAAATATCCAACCATAGCTGTCAATGTTCTTCTGCTTTCTGTTTCCTTTCGATCTATCAAATAAAGTTTTCTTTTTTTTAAAAAAAAAAGTCGAACGAAAATATCTTAATTTGGAGAAAATTTTGGAACTAAATAATTTGTTGCTTCGTTCGAGCCTTCTGTTTAGGGATATCCCTTAACAACCTCTCCGCAGGACGACGACAACCCCTGCTCGTCCCCCAGCGGAGCTACCTCGCGTCGGCGCCGGCTCGAGCTGTCGCCGATGACGAGGCCACCTCCCTCGGCGACCGCAACAAGCCTGCGCTCCGCGGCTCGGCTCCTTCGGCTCAAGCCGCCGCCGCCGCCTCCTCCGCAAAATCTCGGCCCGTCAATCCCAATTCCATCGACTCTTCCGCGGCCGCCGTCCGGGTTATGCGTCATCGTCGAAATCCCCGCGCCGTCGATCTCGCTCCCTCCAACTCCCCCAGCCCTCCAATCTGAGTGAGGCCTCTTTACCTTATTAACCTTTATTTCCTTTTATTAATTTATTCCTTATAACTCATGGAGTCGAAATCTTAATTTTTTTTAAAAAAGGAAAATCAAACAACCGTTGTAAATTGTAATATATCTGGGGCTCCGATTTTTTCCTCTTTTTGGGAAATTTCGTGCGGACTGTGGATGTGATAGGATTGGGTGGTGTCAGTTCATTCCGGTGGCTGCTGTACACGTAGCAGCCGTGGATCTGATGGACCCTGCTCCATCTCGTGGCAATTATTCCTCTGCGTTGAGGTGGACCACTGGATGGTGATTGTACGAGGCGTACAGTTTTCGCTTTGTACGATGCCTGGTCTAACTTGCGCCTGATGGACCCGTTTTGGCCGGGACAGGAGGGCATAACGTAAACGTAACGCGTTCTTTCTATTCGGGGTGGTTGCGGCAACGGGCCAACGACCACCTGGAGAGAGAGAAAGTATTTGGTGAGGTATGGGTTATAAAATATATAAAATAACATCTTTCAGCTGGAATTCGGCCGGAGGCACTCGACTTAAGATATTACCCTAGATTATTTATAGGGAAGTTGTGTAATTTGACGATGCTGTGTATGTTATGTTTCTTTTGCGGATTTTAACATAGTTTTTGCTGTTGTTTTCTTAAATGATTTGGCGTTTGAGTAATTGATGGTAGCAGCAGGTTTCCGTACATTTTATTCTTTTAAGGCATTGTAAAGAGGGATGGCCGTTCTCTTTCTTTCCTTCCTTTACGGTTCATTCTTGGTTTTTTAATTTTTTTTGTTTTGTTTTGTGCGTGTGTGGGTGTGTGTGATGGGAGAGGGGCCGTCGCATGAAACTTACCTAAAAAGCTTTGGATTTTTCTGTTACCATGTTATAACATGTCAATAGAAAAATAATTTATCTATATTCTTTGATAAAACAACTTCGAAATCTATTACCCTGTTCTTTTACATTATAACTTTCCATATAAATTGCTAAGATTTATTCATCTTTCCCATAACACCTTTCATGCTTCTGGCTCAAATACATCTTGAGAAACATATGTCAATAACATCCATAATCATCGGCTAAAAAAAAAAAAACGTGAAACTCATGGCTTAAAAGGAAGAGAAGGAGATTTTAAATGAGAAATATGAAAGACTCACTGAAGTTTGCCTATCTTTCAACTAGAAATTGGTTGAGGATTGCAATGATGCAACCTAGGTTAGGGTTCGTTAAAGACAAAAGAGCGAGTGAGAGATTAGAATTTGTTAGTGTATCAACACAAGGAAGCAATTTAGAAAAATAAGGCCACTTTAGACGGCTGATGGGAACCAACTTATCCATCTCCTAGATTAGTTAATGTTTCTGCCTATTTTACCAATAAATGCTGCCTATGGGAAATTAATGTAGCAATCTTACTTTTTTGACCAAAGCATGAGAGTATAAGTTGGTCAACTGCGAAGATGACCAACCCAACAAACAGAGCCTTAAAGAGGTTAAATTTGGGAGAGAGAGCGGAGGAGGCTACAAATGAGGTGGGTGGGGGCAGCTAACTTTGGCCACAAGGCCTTGGGGACCAAGGTGTGGCAGGTTTGATGCATGTGATCTTGATAGAAAAAAAAAAACCTGTAAGCAAGAGGAGATGAACCTATATGTCACTCAATAAATATCCTTGGGTGGTTGTGCTGAATGGAGTGATGGAGCAATGAACTACTTGTATTGAGCACAGCAGTCCGATCCTGGTTGTCGTGTTTTAATCGGGGAAAAAAGCAAAGAAAAATTGTGGCTGTCATGGAGCATTAAAATATGGGCACATGAAGTAATCCTGATTACTAATGATGATTTTTATATGGGCACGTGAAGTAATCCTGATTAGTAATGATGATTTTTTTTGTGGTATATCAATGGATGCTTGATGGATGGTTGCTATCTCCTGCTGAGAGTTGTTGATCATTTATGAGAGGAGAGATCTGATGTACATGGCAAATTTGTTATGCTAAATTGTTAGTGTCTTTGAATGGATTAGGATTCATGAGAGGAAGAGGTAGAGAGGTTTTACAGAATCACCAGAATTGAGGTCATAAGTTGGATATGATCAAAACTGAGATCTAGAAATGTTGAAAACATCGAGCCAGGATGATCTTCTTTAGTTGTTTCCATTGCAATAATGGATATCTGCACTGGTTGATTCGATCAGGTGCTCATATGATAAATTTAAATCACAGTGACAATGAGAGGACTCACAGGGCACTTGTAATTGATCATCAATTTCAGGTATGGTAAACGAACGTTTGCTGTAGATAGAGGACTGTTTCTTTCTTGTGGCTGCCGCTGTGGTCCTTGCTGGTGAGAGATGCAAAGCATCTCAATAAAGTTTCCACTTCATTGAGATACTTGAGTGGAAAACCACATCAAGCTTGGTGTCTCATTCATTGCCTTCTTGCACGTCAGAGAGGATACCGGCAGCATCAATTGCTGAACCATATAAAAGCAATAAGACAAATAAGAGCCAAAAGATAATCAAGCAAATTATTGTACAAAATTTAGACCGCCATCAGAAGTCAGTGGAACGTCTACGTCCTAAAAAATGAGCGACCATTAGAGCTAGAGATTTCCAGACATTCTGTAGCAAGAGCGGAGTTCTCAGTATGTCCTTCATCTGAGGTTAAAGAGGAGAAGTGAGATTAACTTTACCCAGTTTGTTGCAAAGAGATATCTGATCTTGATGGAAACTTGATAGGAGTTTTGGAGAAGATCTATCTGCTAAAAATTTCGTTTAGAATAGACCAATTGATTAATGGTTCATCGAGCATATGGCTGGTGTCCCCACTAAAAAGCAGCAAAAGCGGCAGAGATTACTTTGTGGTAACTTTTTGTTACAAGGGTCCAGAATTTCTAGTAGGCACGTAGGTTTCATCATTCACGCTGGTAGACATTTGGGGCCTTGTGGTCCATGCAATGTCGATCCTCCACCTACACTAGAGTTTCTGACCAAATGCTGAGGTGTACTTGCATCAGAACTATATATGAAATTAAATTTGTATTAGGGTCTAGTTAATTTAGTGAGGGATTTGGGTTGGGCAGCAACATGGAGTCTCTTACCATTAGTTTATATTAGATTTGATTGTTGAAGAACTTTTCACATAATATAACTATATTAATATCATTCTAGGTCTAGTCTCCCAGTAATGCTCATGGCTCAACATAGGGCTTAATGAACGTGTGGACAATCTGTGAGGTTCATAGATATGACTGTAGTGAGTACTTATTAAAACTTGTACCCCGATCAACCTAGTAGTATTGGATTCGCTGATCCTGTACTGTCTACCTGATTCGATGATGACTTATGACCAGTGCCAGTCTCAAACTTTATTTTTTCCTCTATCATTTTTCCAGTCTGAAGTTGATTTTCACATTCCTTTTTCCCCTTTTTTTTCTTTTTGATGCAGATGGTGCTGGTGACGGGCCTTCCTAATATCCTATAAACACTGAGGACTGCTGCTGCTCGCTAGTTCTCTCTGACACATTTCAATTCGCGAAAAAAAAAAAAAAAGTAGTCACGCCCCCAATGTAGCTACTGACCATATTTATTTAGCCACCGCTTCGCTTAAAAGCTCTCATGTCCCAGTGGTACCGAGAGACTTGTATGTGGGGTAAATTTGTACATCCAAAGGTTGTGTGTGTACCGGAAATAGACACAATGACAGAATGGGAGTGCTTGTGATGTTAATGACTCCATTTTTGTCCTTTCCACTTGCCCTTTACAAGATCATATCATTTAGAAGCTTTGTGTAATTTAAACACAATCACTCGGTTATCACTTTGTCAACGGATGGAATATAGAGTTGGAGTTAAACAAGGCTCCTGAAATTAGCATAACTATTTTGTCTGACTTGTGAGACGGCAGATTTAGTGTAGGAGAGCAAAATTTCTCTCCTTACATCCAAAAAGAAGAAAAAAGAGGAGGTTGTGGGATTGTTCATAAATCATAAGGGCCAAACTATTACCAAATGGCCTGAACGATCTTATTAGGCTTGTCCCTATTCACATGATCTGCAAAAGTGGTGTTGCAAGCTTTTATTCTTGATGCACACCACCTTGCAGCATGAATGAATATTTTCTGCACTGGCAAGTATATTGGCCACCATGACCACAGCAATTGTAGTTTATAAGAATGCATCTTTCCTAATAACTCGTACGTGGTCGTTCAGATAATACCATAAGGATCCCCCTCCCAAACAAACAAGCAAACAAAAATCAGCGAGTGGAATTTCCAATATTAGTCAATCAAACATGGTGTATTCGTCCGTCTATTTTACGCTGTCCCGTAAGGATTACTTCTTAGGCATGCACATACGGTGACAAAGCATGGAATTAGATGCCGCTTGATCCCACCACTGAACACCTTTTCCAATACAGAGCCGAAATCTCAATGCTCTTTGGAAACTACCGAAGAAATAGAACTGAGGATAAACCATAAAACCTTGAATATATCCTGGACATGAATACATCAGCTGAAACAATATCAGCGTAACTGGCATTGGAATATCTGTCATGCTCGGCACCATTTCCAGGACTTTATATGGTGATTTATCTGTACGGGAAGTCAACAGCCTCCAAATTTCCAATATATCTTGTAATGATCCTACAGCAATGATGTTGGTCCTACATAATGAGAAGGAATAATTGGTTCGAACCACATTGGTCCCACCCAACAAAACAGAGATTTACAGCACAGGCATCCAGCAAATCTGGTCAAATTTCTGATCCTTCATTTTCTCAGGCTGTCAAAGAATCGTTAACAAAGACCGGCCAATATCCCCAGTTGGATCTTTGAGGACTGGATGAACGTAAATCAGATTTTTTCCATGCCCTCATTTAAAGTACTGCTGGGCAGTGACTTCATATTCCCCAAGTATGTTAGTTGACAACTTGTTTGCTCCGAAATGATAACAATCCAGTCTGCTGACCATGTCAATATATATTTCATTGAAAAGTTGCTAGAAATAAATAAACAATGAAAGATGAAATATTTAACTCAAAATTAAGGCATTTTTATGTTTTACAAGTGTGTCTATTGCCAGAAAAGTCTCATGAATTTATGCGCGTCTTCTGGGTAGATATTGTTTAGTCAAGAAAGATCGATGGGCTTAGCACATAGCTGCTGCAATTCTTCTTCTAGAAGTTGCAAAAGATTCGCTTTAGTGCGCCTATATATCCAGGATTCAGTTGCCACATCCCAATCAAACCTTGCTGGTCCATTGCAGGGAACAAAGATGAAAAACATATCCTACCATCATCAGCCATGTGAAAAGGAAATAGCCGAAGAACTGAAGAAAGAAGATAAGAATGAACAAAATGGAAAAGAACACGAATAATCCTGAATATTCCTGTATATATTAAAAAATACTACAGAATTATGTGGAAAATATATATAATGCATATTCCAGGGAGGAAATGGCATGCTAGAAAATGATTCCACTTTCTATTTCTTGCTTTCCTTCTCTGTCATACAAACTAAATAATCTAGCAAAGGTCCTCGGCTAACACTCTGGTACTAAAAGTCCATTAGAACTTTCAAACTTGCCTCCACTTGATCCTTAACGATTTTATACATTTAAATACACACCATCAAATCACATTATCTTAAATTTTCTTCTTTCTCCTTTTGACATACCCAAATCAACCATGTTGCCAACTCACAAGGTCTTCTTACAAAATTGGAATTCCTATGAAAAATATTCTCTTGCCGGATAATTTTTAAGACCCAAGGACCAGCAACCTTGGAGGTTATTTATTTATTTTATTTTTGGGGGGAGGGAATGGGGAGGTGGAAGAGGAAAAGGAACTCTAGCACTATCATTTAACACATGCCTTGGTTCTTATGAGAATTTAGATTGTTTATCTCATTCTTGTATCAATATTAAAGACACCAACATATAATTCATAGGGTAGTTCAAGGCGGAAGAAATTATTGAAATATGTTTGAAGTATATGAAAATTCATCTCAAATATACATGCTAATCTATGTTATAGACTTAAAGCAATGAATTTTTTAGTTGCTTTTGATTAGATAGTCGTTTTTTTACCACCCACCCCCCCCCCCCCACCCCCCCCCTCCTGCTCAAGTAATCCACCTTCATATCTATCATCTAGGTTATCCATAAATCTACAATAAGCTTCTTTTAGATAAAGTAGCATAATGGCAGATGAGGAGAAACCTGACATTGCAGAATTCGAGGGGCAAAAGTTAGATGCTTTGTATATGTACTCATGTACGTTTCATACTGGCATTCACTTTGATTCACATGGAACCTGTCTAATATGTTGGCCTTACAAGCAGTATTGACTGGCATAAGTACCGTGACATCACAATAGTGGAGCACAACAAAACAATTTCAAAAAGTGCACAAGAATGACAAGATAGGACTTAAAACAACAACATCATGTCATATCAAATCTAAAAAAAAACCTGTAATCTACGCATATCTTGCATGTCCAGCATGACATAGAAAAATGAACATGCAGTTTACATAATTTATGCATGATGCCCTATTTTATCTATCCAATGGAATATCTAATGTGTCTGTTTAAAACTAACATACGAAAGTTCATCCATTCAAGTTGCTCAAGAAGCTTCAGTGGCCTCTATGAAACCTATTACCATCAGATATTCAGGTGGCTTTAACATCTGACAAGAAATTTACCTGGTCAAGCTGCCGATAGATTATCATCCACAACAGCATATACATAACCATGCAGGATCGTAATAGAGGAATATGAAATGCCTAATATGAAAACAAGTCACCACTACACTATAAAACAAAACAAATGTGAATGAATATATAAGATGCATGCAGAGTTGACATGTCTGTGCATTTATGCACTCATGCATAAGCACTTGCACAGAAAAAGACCTCGCACTGACAAAGCAAAAGATCATAATTAAATTCTAAGAAATATGAAACAAGAATGGATTTGAAACAAAACCATGTAACAAAGTAATGGTTTTAGTTTAAGTGAAATTGAGGCATGGGACCACTTATCATAAATTGGCTTCCATCCATCTTCCTTTCATGACACGTAACAGATATAAGAAGGTACAAAGAGATCCCAGGTGATACATCTAAAAAAGAGCGTAATGCAGGCCAAAAAAGTCCAGGTTAAAATGGGAGACTCGATGTCTCTTCCCAGTTCAATGAGCATCAAAATATGACCCTTGAGCTCCTTAGTTTCTTGAGTACACAAAGAAACTTAAACATAGTTGGCCTTTAAACATAACAGCTTTTACTCTTCATACTATTCCATTTCTCTCTCCAAGCCTTAGTAGTTTTTCTGCCATGGTTAGGAAGATGCTTTCTAGGCATGCTTGCTTCACAACATTTCTACAAAGAGTACCAGCAACCAGATCCATCTTGTACCAAGATGTTATATGTCAAGCAGCCTCATTTATTGTCAGTGGAGGAATATTCTTAGCTATTATGCCCACTGAAAATAGAACAATTGAAGTTATTTTACTTGAGACAAATCTACAGAGGATGCAAAAACATGAAACAGGTCACAAATTGCAGAGCACATCACATTAAAACAAGAGATGATTTTGCCATTCATTCTCCCAAAATGGCATACCTTTTCATCAAGGATAAACCTCTCATTTTGGAATATGCTCAACATGAAAAATTGTCAGATGCACTATGAAGGGAGAGCCGGGAAGGATCGGAGTCCATGTGCCCTTGGAGTTAACCAATCCCTAGCTCAAAGGGAAACAATTTTAGCTAATTGATAAGCTCAGAAAGCCACCATTCTGTTCCCCCATCCCCCCTCAATTCCCAACCAAACAAGCCCACATCCCACCCAATTCACCGACCAAAGAAGGGGAAAAAGAAGAGACTATCTTTTAAAAGATGTGGTGTTTGAACCTTTTTTTTTTTTCTATTATCTAATTAAATTCCATACTCCACCAGTTACTCAGAGGCCATCCACAAATTGATGCCCCGAACCTACATGTCTTTCCATGCCGTTACTTTATTTCCTTGGACACCTTTCATGTCTCTCTAACAAAACATATTTTTATCTATCAATTTTATGCATGCCTTATGTAGCCTCCTTAATGCCTCGTATGGCCCCATAAGCCCCACAACATTCACCATATTTTAATATCAGAATATCTACCCATGAATCTTCTTCATTATTCACTCCATTTATATTTGTTTCCTTAGAAAGTAATATTGTACATGTCTACTTCTTGGAATACTTAAATGTAACATCCATAGACCATTTCTCTCAGACCACTCTCCAATTTCATTTGCTCAAAAGCCATGTTATTCAGCGACGAGTTCCATTTCTATGAAAAGCAAATATTTATAGCATTTTTTCATGAATCCTCATCGCCACCATCATCCAATTCAATGTCATCTGTCGAACAATAACAGGTTGATGAGATTGCGATTTTGGCACTAGTACCCAAAACCTATTCCAAACTTGATGGAGTCATCTATGTCATCCGTCATGATTCAAAGGATCCTCATGTATCATTCAAACAGTTTCTGAGAAACCAATGCTTCAAAACAGGTAGCTTGCAAACATTGCAGAGAGCCGTGAAACCTCAGACGCACTTAGCATACGTTGCTTGGTTTAGAATAATGGAACGATGGAGAAAGTAAAATAGTGGTCCACCACGAACTGAAAACAAACCAGTAAGCCTAGGAAGATGCACAACAAATACTCTTTCTTTCTTAAAACTTTATTCCTGGAAGACACTAAGTGATTACATGCCAACTTATCGAACAGGCAACAGTAACATCCAAAGGTTAGAGAACAATACCTTACTGGTGACGACAACCAGATTTGTCTGTTTGGTGTTTGCTTGTTTATGACATATGTTCCCAAACTCCCGAGCTTCAATGTCAAAACTTGATTCTGCTCATTTGTACAGCAACTGAACCATTAAAATTAAGAATAAATGAGCTTCTAGATAAGCACCAATAAGAGGAACTTATCTCATCTCACCCCATAGTCTATATCATAACCATCCATTTGGACAGAGTCACCATACTCCTGTCAAGGAAAAATAGCAAATTGTGGATGTCTGACATTTAATTCTTAAAATTAATATACATTAGAAAATTCAAAGCTAATATTTTAACAAAGAAGGGTATTTCTGTCTATAGAATTGCCTAAAAAGAGAGGGTGAGGGAGAAAAATGACATGCTAGTCATTATAACTTAATCACAAAAACTACCTCAAATTTTTCTTGCAAATCATGTATTGTCGCATCTGCCAACCTATGAAACTCATCCTCCGCCAGAACAGACCTATGAAGAAATAAGACTTAATAAAGAAAGAACTTTTTTAAGGGAAAACGAAAAGAATGCAAGAACTTCTAAAAGGTGTAAATTTTCTTAAACCTCAATCCGAATTATCTCGACAACAACTTGGTTAAGACAGTTTCAAAAAAGAAATGCAGACGTGACCCATATTTCTTATAGACGTACTAATATTTGGACAAAACAGGAGAAGAAAAATCTTCCAAAAGACACTTAATTTTCATAGCTAGAAAATAAAAAAATAAAAAAGGAACTTAAGAATTAAGTTTAAAATTAACTAAAATTTCATGAAAAACCATAATCTCTCTACCCTTTAGAGCAAATTAGAAGATGAATAACCTCATGAAGATATATCACATCTAATTCAGTAGAGAATAGTAGTCCTCGTAATTGCACTACAAAATCCTAGCATTGCACCAACAAAACCTAAATCGTTACCTGTTCCCATGGAAGGGAAGAAAACCCTAGAAAACTCGTTAACACAATAAACCGAATCGACGGGAGAAAAGACCATGCACCGGTAATCTACGACGGCCGGCCCCTGCACTCCATCGATATGCGAAGTTCGAGTCGATAAGAAAACCCTAGAAATCGATGGATATCTAAGCAACCTGGAAGCCCTCGAGACGGACAGGAAACCACCGTCACAGACGTCGAGGTCGAGAGCTACGAAAACTGCGAGAGCATTCGAGAAGGAAGAGCGAGTATCGAAGCTGGAGATTGGGCATAGAATCTCGTAATCTGTAGGAGGATTTTTTTAAAAAAAATTATAGGAGATCCCACAACTTCAGCTCAATTTCATTGCTTTAAAAAATATCAAATTGATCATTCTAATTATCGATATATTCTTACATATCCAACTATCTAATAAAATTTATAAATAATAAAATATTTTATCTCCATCTTCTCTTTTCACCCTCATCTCCGATTAATCCCCTCCTCTTCCAGCATCGGCATCCTTCTTTTCTCTCTTTTCTTCTTCTCCTTTTCCTTCTCATCCATTTTTCTTCTTCATGATAGCTCCCTCCACCTCCACCCATTTCTCTATCTCCTCCTCTTCCTCCTCATCCTCCTCCTCCTCCTTCAAGCCGCCTAAAACCAACCCCTCTATGGTGTTCCTGTTGGAATAGTGT
>KE505568.1:206613-217471 GCA_000441515.1 Elaeis oleifera | reverse complement strand
CATTCATGCTATACAATATGCTTTTCAAGTTATAATATCATTCATATTATTATGCCAAAAATGATTACTATAATCACAAAGGGTGTACTAATAATTTTGACTTAATATGTAACAAGTTCAGCCAACATACAAATCCTAATTGAATTAGGCATGTAAAAACAACACACCCTTAATCAAAATGATTTAAGCATCAAACAACCATGAACCATTAAATTTCATATTATAGCAAATTTTAATTAATAACTAAATTTAAATTCATGGTTCAAATAAAGTCAAAATAATTTTAATTTTAAGATTGATACTAGAAATCAATAAAGCATATTGCAAAATATGAATCAGATCAAATATATACTACAACTTTGCTACTTGTTTGATCAAATCTAATAAGGGTGGCTTAGATACTACTGTTGAGTTTCAATCATACAGCGAAATATGAATTTTAAAAATTTTCACATGCATATTGAAAGCTTTAACAATTAAAACTATCCAATCGAAGCTCAAACCCTAGAATCACTTTGTAGATGTCAAACCAACCAAAAATCAAGCATGCAAAGAGTTAGAAACTCATACTTGCTAAAATAAGCAATATGGTAAGAAGACAATCTTCACGAGACTCCAAAGTAGAAGTCCTCCAATGGTGATCCACATGAAAGATGATCAACATCCTTCTCAATTGGTGCAGTACCGCAGCCTTTTCTTCATAAGAATAGTGTCGATTCTCTTCTCAAAGAACGATCGCACCAACACACTTTTGCCTTCGATTCCTCCATTAGGGCCATGCCAAGAGAATTCTTTCTAGAAATATCACAATCTAAGATTTAATTTTATACTCCAACACATAAAAAAATCAAACCCTAGGACAAGCACACCATACTTACCTTTTCTTCACCTCTCTTCTTTCTTATTTTTTCTACTCTAATTTTTTTATCCTTTTTTTCATTTTTTTTCTAAATTTTTATCTCTTATCACATTCCTAAGCCTTTGATTTTCTCATCATTTCACAGCCCTTATCCCATAAGGGGCGTCCCATTTAAATAGGGAATGAAAAGGTGGCAAGGAGTCCCAAGGGGCACCAACTTTTGGTGCTCCACTTTCTCACATGGAGAATAATTCTTCGATGAATTAAATAGTGTAGAAGAGTCTTCACACAGAAGAACTCCTCCTCTTTTGCATCCTATAAATTCCCACATTAAATCTGGCATGTGATAATTAAAGAAACCAGTGGAAAATGAAGAGATGTTAAAAGACTTAAAGGACTCTCCATCTTCCTTAATGCTAATAAAGAGAGGGCAGTATTATTTTTGGCATGGACAATCAGATGGCATGAAGGAGTCCTTCCACACTTAAAATACTTCCAAGTTAAGTAGGAAACCAATTAATTTAGACCTAATCCAATTAGGTCAAAGACAACATGTTTGGTTTAGCTCAAACACTTTGAACTTAACCTAATTGAAAACTTGGATTAACACAATGTGCTAACATATCAAATTAACCCTTAGAATTTATATTAAATCTTAATTAATTAGATCAAGATCAAATCTCAAAGTGTGTGACCCATTGGATTTTAAATCTAGCCAGTAGTGGACTCAGGCTCTTGACCTAATCCTAATTCAATTAGACTAGGTCAGCCCAATTACACCAATTAACTGGACTCTTTCTAATTAATTCTCGAATTAAACTCTTTTAATTCTTACGAGTCCATAAGTCAAGATTGACATCTAGTAACGTATCATGACTACTCGAAAGAGATAAAATTTGATGAAAATATCAAAATATCCTTCAGTGGCAAATTATCGTATAATTCAATCTTTCAATCAAACAACATCCCAGATAAGCTATGGTCATGGAATCATGTCAAGCCTAATTACTTATCTAAATATATCTCGATCAGAAGGTGATGATTCAGTTGATGATATATTAAAAAAATTTTCTAATTATCACCTGCTTTGGTTAAAGACTTCCAGAATCATCTACCTATGAAATCACATAGGATGTTCGCTTTCCTTATTAAGAGTGATCGATCTCTTATTGACCACTCATAATTTCATACACACTTCACCAAATCCAGAACACTCCACATAAGAATCTGAGAATCAAGTTAGGAAGTAACCAAATATGGATTCATATACACAAGGTACCATGGTGATCTCAAATCAAAGGATCCCTTGCATAACTCCCACTGAAGAACAATCAGCTGACATGTAAATAAGACTCCATCAAATGTTCTCTCATAGGTCAATTCAGTGAACTCATTTTCTAATGAGCATTCACATCTTTGTATTAGTGTCGTCACACAAGTGGTTGTGAGATCAACTACCCTCATCATTGAGTATATATAGGATATACCAATTTTATCGGTATCATTGATCTCCGACTTAATGAATCAATGATTGAGAATACTTTAGATTAAGACTATCAAAGATTTGGATCTCACTGGTATGATCTCATCATAGCCCTAAAATCATTGTCCAGACCTATGAGGTTCATTATAATCTTAAAACAATAATGAGATGCTGCATATAATGAATCAAAAAACTTATTTATTAATTAACAATGTCAAGTACATGAGTTTGAAAGATAAAATATAAAAAAATATACCATCACATCCCATATGTGATTGGCATGTAGGGCAAAATTCTTTCACGAAGAAAGGGGGGTCGCTTAATGGGTTTTAGTTTAGCTTGGGAGGTATTGAAATAGCCATCCTACTCATGGGAAGAGTGGATCCGTAGGCTTGAGAGACTGTCCCAATGCCATACTTAGATCGAGTATGGCTTCGATGATAGTCTCATGATATTTGTGTAGAGCATGTGCTTTCAAGAGGGATGGCAAGCAGGCCACATGATTGTTTTTATTGTGGACCGCGGTCTTCACCATCTGGAGACCTCATCTTTAGAACCCTCGATGGCCTACTAGTACTGGCTTTATCCATTGCTGCCGGTGACGTGCTGCTTCCCGACTAGATTGGTGAGGGCTCCATGGGCAGTGAGTAGAGAAACCACCGCACTAATAATAAAATAGTGCAAATACTAGCTCCCATTTTTTTTCTTATTTTTTCTCATATTTGTATAATCGCCTTTGCCGTGATGTTTACCTTGCAATCATCATACATACAAAGTTTAAACTATGGTAGAACTTACATTGCATACGTCTGATTTATTATAGTTTCATTTTTTGATTGTATTTGGCTGTTTTGTGTTAGTTAAGTTGGGTCAGTGCAAATGCTCTCTGTCCAAAGTCTTTCCATCATAAGGGCCTTCAGACTTCTAAAAGGATCTTCGGGCTTTTATTCTCGTAGATTGTCCTATTTCAAGCTTAGGTTCGGTTTTGCCTGATCTTTGGATGAGCCTTGACTTCCACTCTATTAGCAATGGTCTTGCAGATGCTTTTAGAGCTTGTTCTCTAGTTTAGTTTAGATTGTTCACTCCCTCCCTCCGAGCCTTACTAGAATAATCCTAGGCATTCTTTGTTGAGGGGTGTGGAGTAGCTAGGTTAGGAGTTCGGCGACTTCCATAGAGGTTAGATTCACAATCGATGGCCTTGAGACCGATTGTTACCACTTGGGGTCAGGAGAACGATGCATCCTGATGCAATCTAAGGTACGACCCTCTAGGGAGTAGCTCTCATCTTACTATCGAGTAAACATGGGAGGTGCATACAGAGAGTTGTGATACAATCACAACCCAACAAATATGTAAATAGCAGAGCTTAGATCTTTGATAATACGGACATTTGTAATGTCATGGGAGCTTTCTGTATTCCCATCGAATGGATAGGGGCCTCGTATGTGCTTCCACCAAATAGTGGAGGTTTCTTTTATATTCCTACTAAATAGATGGAGACTTTCTTTGCACTCCCATCGAATAGGTGGAGACTTTCATTGTACTCCCACCGAATAGATGCGGGCTTCGTTTGCACTCCCACCAAATAGGTGAGAGCTTCGCTTATACTCCCATCAAATAAGTGAAAACTTTCATTGCACTCCCACCGAATAAGTGAGGGCTTAGCTTGCACTCCCATCGAATAGGTGGGGGCTTCCATTGCACTTCCATCGAATAGGTAGAGGCCTCACTATGAGAAGATGATTGGATGGGCTGGAGATCAACCTGACGAATGGGATGATTCAAAAAGAAAGAAGGGAACACTTTTATTGACCAGATACATCATTTATAATACATACAAAGATTTTTTGAGTTCTAGGGGTGGGGCAAGAGTGTTCCATCCAGTTATTTTAGATGGTAGGTTCCAGGTCTAACAATCTCCTCCACTTGATAAGGACCTTCCCATCTAGGAGGCAACTTCCCATGTTCTGCAGGCTAAGAGATCTCGGTCTGATGCAGGACTAGGTTGCCAACTATGAATTCTTCATTCTTGACATGAGAGTTATAATATCGGGCCATCTTTTGTTGGTGAGCTGCCATCTGAACTCTTACTTTTTTGTGGACTTCTTCCAGTAAATCTAGATTTGTCTGAAGATTTTTTGTATTGGCTTCGTCGCTATAATTCTCAACCCGAATGATGGAAGTTCGATCTCCATCGGTATGATGGCCTCTATTCCAAAGGAAGGCTGAATGGAGTCTTGCCTGTTGGAGTCCTCTGGGTGGTTCTGTAGGCCCACAATATGCTATAGAGTTCATCAACCCAGGCTCCCTTGGCTCGATCGATCCTAGCCTTTAGTCCCTGTAAAATAGTCCAATTGATGACTTCGACCTCACCATCTACCTGTGGATGCCCTACGGATGTAAAATGTTGAGAGATGCTCCATCCTCAATAGAATTCAGTAAATTTTGACCCAAAAATTATCATTCATTATCTATAATCAACACTCATGAGAGGCCAAACCTACAAATGATGGACTTCCAAATGAAGTCTATTACCTTTGCCTCAGTAATCCTGGCCAAAGGCTCGGCGCCCACCCATTTAGTGAAATAGTCAATTACCACGAGTAGAAACTTCCTTATCCCGAAGCTAAAGAAAAGAACCTAGGATGTCCATTCCCCATTGCACGAAAGGCCAAGGAGCTGTAATCGGGGTCAATGGGATGGCTGGTGCTGAACATTGGCAATCTTTTGACACCGATCACAGTGCTTGATGAAGTCGATGACATCATCCTGTATTTTGAGCCAATAATACCCTTGTCGTAGTAATCTATAAGCCAGTGACTTTTTGGCCATGTGGCTCCTGCATGTCCCCTCATGTACCTTCCGAAGAGCATAATCTACCTCAAAGGGGGTGGAGGCATAGGAGGAGTGATAAAGAAAAGATCGTCAATAAAGTTTGCCTTCATGGAAGATATAATGAGAAATCTGGTGCCTAATTTTTTGGCTTCCTTTGAGTCAGTTGGCAAAATTCCATCCTTCAGGAAACAGACAAAAGGATTGATCCAGCTGGGTTCTTCTTTCATTTGCAGAACATAGGTTGAGTCTTCGAGGCTTGGTCTTTCCAATACTTCAAAGAATGTGTGTTTAAGGAGATCGTCTGGTGCAGAGGCGACTAATTTGGAGAGTAGATCGGCCCTTGAATTCTCCACTTGAGGTACCTGTTGAACTTCTAAATCAGAGAATGTGGATGTGAGACTCTTTACCTTCAAGAGATATTTTTCATATTTTCTCTCGTGCTTCATATTCCCTTTGACTTGCCCGACCACCAATTGTGATTCAGTGTAAATTCTCAACTTTTGATTTCTAGCTCCTGTGCAATTCTTAATCCAACCAAGAGGGCTTCATATTCAGCTTTATTGTTTGTCATGAAAAAATTAACCGTAAGGCATACTCCACGACAAATCCGTCTGATCTTGAAACCAGTAGGCCCACACTGGACCTAGTAGAACTGGCCGATCCATCTACATTCATGATCCAAAATTCTAATTTATGGGGTAGGTTCAAATCAGATGTTTCGATTCCTCCGACTACTTCCAGCTCCGTTAGGTCTTCAGAAATAGTACATTCTACAATAAAATCAGCCAAGGCTTGTGCTTTAATAGAGGATCGAGGTCTGAATTTCACCGTGAATTTTGTGAGTTCAATCGTCCATTTTGCCAATCGTTCTAAAGTATCTGGTCGATGTAAGACTACCTTTAAGGGTTGGTCAGTCATGATCATGACTGGATGTGCCTGAAAATAGGATCGAAGTCTTCGGGTGAAATAATAAGGGTGAAGATGAGTTTCTCCATTTTAATATACTGAATCTCCACATCATGGAGGGTTCGGCTAACATAATAGATAAGCTTTTGAATTTTTTCTTATTTTCGAACCAAAATAGAGCTCACGATAACGGATGACATTGCTAGGTATAAATAGAGTTCTTCATCCGTCCTTGGTTTACTGAGGAGTGATGGAGAACCCAAGTAGCTTTTCAGCTCTTTAAACACACGATCGCATTGCGGGATCCACAAAAAGTCCTTAGGCTATCTCAAAATCTTGAAGAATGGGAGGCATCGTTCAGCTGATTTGGACACAAATCGGTTGAGTGCTACTACCTGTCCGATGAGACTTTGGACCTCTTTTACAATTTTTGGAGGACTCATATCCTGGATGGCTTTGATCTTCTTTGGGTTGGCCTCCACACCCCGACTTGACACCAGAAATCCTAAGAACTTTTCTGAGGTTATGCCGAAGGTGCACTTTGCCGGATTCAACTTCATCCGATATTTTTGAAGTGTGGCGAAGGTCTCTTTTAGGTCGTCCATGTGGCAACACGAAGTCTTGCTTTTGATGAGCATATCATCTACGTAGACCTTCATATTTCAGTCAATTTGATGTTCAAACATGTTGTTTACCAGGCGCTGATAAGTAGCACCTATATTTTTAGGTCGAAAGACATAACCCTATAGCAAAAGAGACCTCGATCAGTAATAAAGGTGGTTTTCTCCTAATTTTCAGGTGCCATCTGGATTTGATTGTATCCTGAGAAAGCATCCATGAAGGTGAGGAGTTCATACTCCGAAGTGGCATCTACCAACTGATCAATTGAAGATAGAGGATAGCTATCATTTGGACATGCTTTATTTAGATCTATAAAATCTATACAGATCCGCCATTTGCCATTCATCTTTTTACTAAGACAATATTAGCAATCCAATCAGGATAAGTTACTTTCTGAATAAAATTAGTTTTAAGCAACTTTTTCACCTTTGACCATTGCTCTTTGTCGTTTGGAGGTGAAATTTCTTCTCTTCTGCTTGTCTGGCCGATAAGTGGGCTAGACACTTAGCCAATGCATCATTACCATGGGATCGATCTCGGGAACGTCTGCAGGAGTCTAGGCAAAAACATAAGTATTTTTCTATAAAAAGAACAAATTATTGTCTTACTTTCAAGTCCAGTTTGGATCCGATTCGCTCCATGTGTCCCTGGTTTCCATCATTTAATGAGATTGCATCCAGATCTTCTACCGGCTCCTCGCGTTCTTCCATCAGGCCATCACGGGTGTCTAGCCCATCAATAGGATAAGCTTCAGATTGTCTAGCATCTCAAAACAAAATGGTATAGCATTGGCGCACCAAAATCTGATCCCTCTGGACCTCACCGACCCCCTCAGGGTTAGGAATTTCATTTTGAGGTGATAAGTGGATACCATCGCTCGAAGGGCGTTGAGGCCTGGGCACCCAATGATAGCACTATATGTTGCTTCATGAATTGATTTTGATGATTACAAAATATTTGAGGGGGTTACTAATGATTTTGATTTGAAAAAAGATTTATTGTATTTTAGGAGCAAAATCATAATTTTATCAAGTTCTGTTTCGAAAGCCTCAAGAGCAAGAATAAAATATTTGTGATCTATTGGAGCTAATTTCATATTTTTGGATGTGCATTTTGAGAGAAAATCATGTTTAAGGAAAGGATCAACCCCTAGGATCGATCTCTATCAAAAGGGGCTGAACGGCACGCTGTTTTTGGCTGGCACACCCAAAGGGGATGACTCTAGGGGTCGACCTCTGGTGTCTGTGCAAGCTAAACATACAGAACAGTCATTTTCTGTTCTGCGCCACAGAGGTCAACCCTATGAGTCGATCCCTGTGCAGGGGACGACCCTATGAGTCGACTACTGTGATGGAAAGTCTCCGTAACGACTAATTTTTCAGCTCATTTTGACAGCATTTAATGCTCATTTAATGCAATCCAACAGCTCTAATCCTACCCAGATTACTCTCCACCATCTATTGAAGATATAAAGGCACTTAAAGGAGGGAAAAGAAAGAGATTCAAGTATTCATTTGAGCCCTAAGCAAAAAGTCCTCTTCAAGCAAAAGAAGCTTTCATTTCAAGTTCACTAACCCCTCAAGAGCTCATTCAAGTCTTCAACAACCTTGAGAAAAATCAGAAAAGCTTCTCCCTTGTTGTGCAAAGTATACTTAAAATTTATTTGCTCATTAAAGGAGCTAAACTTGTATTTTCTTGTCATTAACTCTTATACTCTATTTTTGTCTTACTCTTTAGTTTTGGAAGGGTTCTAAAACTTGGATAAGTTGATCCGAACCTTGAATCGGATTGTATTGGGTTGGCTTGTACCTAGAAAATAAGTGTTCTAGCTTGGGATAGCTAGAGTCGGAGGTACCAACGTTGTATTTTGTTGAATACATTTTAGTAGATTTAAATTCCCAAGAGGTGCTTGGGGAGTGGATGTAGGTGCAAGATTGGCACTGAACCACTATAAACTTTGATTGTTTGTGGTGTGCTTACTTGCTCTCTTTCTAAATTTTTTTATTTTCTTGCATTCTTGCATCTCATTTCTACACCTTGCTTAAATCACTTACTTCATATAACTTGCTTATCAATACTTAATCCTTGTGGTTTTAAATTAATTTTAAATTTTAAAACTCCAATTCACCTCCCCTCTTGGGTTGCATAGCTGGACAACAAGTGATATCAGAGCTCGATGCTCTAGCCCTACTTTGATTTAACCATTAAAGAGCTAAAGATCTATGGCAACTCAAGTTAGTGCTTCACTAGCTGAGGGACAATCTACAAACTGATCTCCACTTTTCAATCGATCAAACTACACCTATTGGAAAGCTCGGATGAAATTTTATTCAAGTACTTGACTATGATATGTGGAGTATCATAGTTAATGGACCACACACACCCACTAAGATAATTGATGGTGTAGAATCAACCAAACTCGAAAGAGAATGGAATGAGGTTGACAAGAAAATGGCTCAACTCAATGCTAAAGCTATGAATATTTTATATTATGCTTTAGATGCTAATAAATTTAATCATATTTCAACATGCATATCGGCTAAAAAAATATGGGATAGGTTAGAAGCAACATATGAAGGCACTAATCAAGTTAAGGAATCAAAAATTAACATGCTTGTGCACAAATATGAACTCTTTAAAATGGAGCATGATGAATCAATAACTGAAATATTTACTCATTTTACAGATATTATTAATGGTCTAAAAAGTCTTGATAAGTCTTATTCTAACAGCGATCTTGTGAGAAAGATTCTTAGATTTTTACCAAAGACTTAGGAGGCCAAAGTGACGGCAATCCAAGAAGTCAAAGATCTGAATATTTTATCCTTGGAGGAGCTTCTAGGATCACTAATGACACACGAGCTAAGTATGAAACAACATCAAGAAGAAGATATCAAGAAGAAAAGGACAATCGTCCTCAAATCCACTGCTCAACTCAATGAGGAATCCGATGAAACAGAAAATGAAGAGCAAGATGAAGAAATAGCCCTCATCACTAGAAAGTTTAAAAGATTTATGAAGAAAAAAAATAAGAGATAAGGAAGAGGCCACCTACAAAAGGAGAGCATAGCAAGGAGAAGGATAAGGAGCAGCCTCTTATTTGTTATGAATGTAAGAAGCCAGAGCACTTTAGGTCCAAACGTCCACAACTTAAGAAAGGTCCCAAGAAGTATAAAAAAAGGTTATGGTGGCTACATGAAGTAATAGTGATGAGTCAAGCTCCGAAAAAGAAAATTCACATGAATAAGCCAACTTGTGCCTTATGGCATATGAAAATGAGGTAAACGCTGAAACTCCTAATGACTTTCCTTTTGAAAAACTTCAAGAAGTATTTTATGATCTAGTTGATGATCTAAAGAAGTTAGGGGTAAAGAATAAAGAATTAAAATTAAAAAATCAATCTTTACTAAAAAAAAATGAGATTATTTCAAATAAAAAATTAATCTTGACACAAAAAAATCTGAACTTGAAAAATAAAATTGCTAAGTTAAAATCTATGGTAGAAAAATTCACTCTAAGTTCAATAAACTTCAAATAATACTTGATAATCAAAAGACCGTTTATGATAAAGCCGGTCTTGGATACAACCCTCTTAAGAAACAAAAATTTCTGAAAATATCGTTGTAAACTCATCAAGCAATAAGTTTTCAAATATTACTTACTTTAAATATGGTAAAGTAGGACACAAATCCTATATGTGTTTCTCTAACAAATCTGAAAATTCTAATGTGAAGAAAATATGGATTCCCAAAGGAATCATTGTGACTAACCAAAAATGACTCAAGAAAACTTGGGTACCTAAAGTCAAAACTTAATTTTATATGTAGGTGCGTCTTGCATCCCAAAGAATAAATCAAAAATGGTATCTTGATAGCGGGTGCTCAAGACACATGACCGATGATGAATCTCAATTCATCATACTTGATGCAAAAGATGGAGGGATGGTCATCTTTGGAGACTATAGTAAAGAAAGATCATCGGTATAGGTAATATTGGTATCACTCCCTCCAAGTATATTGAAAATATTTTATTAGTAGATGGTTTGAAACATAATCTATTAAGCATTAGTAAATTCTGTGACAAAAGGTACAAAGTTATTTTTGAATCTTCATCATGTATAGTAAGTAGTCCCAATAATGAAGGTATTAAATTTA
>KE505568.1:146545-168020 GCA_000441515.1 Elaeis oleifera | reverse complement strand
ACAAAAAGAAACAAGATGCCGATGGAAAGAGACCTATAAAGCTAGACTGGTGGCAAAGATTATAGTCAGCGTGAAGACATTGACTATCAGAAAATCTTCTTGTCCGTAGTCATACTGAAATCTATTCGCACTCTGCTTGCTGTTACAGCTTATTATGATTATGAAATCTGACAGATGGATGTGAAAACTACTTTTCTGTATAGATATCTTGAGAAAGATATCTATATGGAGCAATCTTTGGATTTCACATCTGATGATGGTGATCACAAAATCTGTAAGCTGCAAAGGTCCATATGCGAATTAAAGCAAGCTTCTCAGAGTTAGAATCTTCATTTTGATGATGCGATCAAATCGTTTGATTTCATCAAGAACGAAGAAGAATCTTGTGTATATAAGAAGGTCAGTGGGAGCGCAATAATATTTATTATATCGTACATGGATGATATTCTTCTCATTGAAAATGATATTCCCATACTGACTTCGGTCAAAAGATGGTTGTACAAAAAATTCTCTATGAAAGACCTAAAGGAAGCATCCAATATTCTTGGAATAAAAGTTTATAGGGATAGACCTAAAAAAATGCTAGACCTGTCACAAAAGCTGTACATAGAGAAAGTGCTGAAGAGGTTCAACATGAAAAACTCTAAAAGAAGTCTCTTACCTCTAAGACATGGTATTCATCTTTCTAAGACAATGTGTCCAACCACATCTGAGGAAGTTCAGCACATGAGTAGGATTCTTTATGCCTCGACCATAGGGAGCCTCAAGTATGTCATGCTATGTACTCGACCTGATATTGCCCTTACTGTGAGTGTCACGAGCAGGTATCAGTCGAATCCAGACGAGGAACACTGGATAGCAGTAAAGAACATCCTTAAGTACTTGAGAAAACTAAGAATTATTTTGATCTTTGGAGGAGGTTCTGAGTTGCGAGTCGAGGGTTATACTGATTCGGACTTTATGTGATAATAGAAAGTCTACGTCAGGATATGTGTTCGCATGCAATGGTAGCGCAGTCAGCTGGAAGAGTTTCAAACAATCCATCATAGCGGATTCGACCACAGAAGCTGAATATATCGCTGCTTCGGATGCTGCAAAGGAAGGCTCTGATTCAAAAATTCATCGCAAAATTTGAGATTATGACATCGGATGCCATACTACTTTATTGCAACAAGAATGGAGCCATAGCACTTGCTAAGGAGCCGAGGTCTCATTAGAAATCTAAGCACATCAAGTAGCGGTTCCATATCATACGTAACTATCTTGAAAAGAACATGTCGAGGTACGAAGAGTAGACTCCGCGGATAACGTGGCAGACCCCACTGATAAAATAATTGAACCAGCCAAAAATAAAGTCCACCTTGAGAAGATGAGACATAGATTAGTGGTCCATTGGCTTTAGTCCAAGTGAGAGATTATTAGATGTATGTCCTAAAATCCAATACGGGTGACACATTATAATCAGTCTAAGGCACAATTTTATACTTCATAAATTGATTCGATCAATAAAAGATATATTTTTTTTATTCAAGAATAATGCGTCCTTAAATCATCCATAGAATTAATACTTCGATACATATTCTCAAAGTGTTAAGAATTAGAGGCATGTATAATTAATTCCTAAATGCTCCCGGTCATAGTATCATCATGAGGACGGTGATCGATCCGGATAGACCGATGCACAGATCACTTCTTTCAAAATAGATAAGTATCTGATCTACAGTGTAGAGACACTAAGCAATGAGTGCGGATAATTGTTAAAGAACAACTAGTACTGAGTATGACCATACGAGAGATCACTTGAATTTCTACTTGATCGTCAGTGATTATCTTGATGCTGTAGTTGTGTGAATGATCTTTTAATCTACGATGGTACGACTGCTCACAGTGAGGCTGCTGAAGTTTGACTGATACATAAACATGATCTCAACGAATCCTTGCAGTGGATGTCGGTGATAGTTGGTCCACTATAGCAGGGTGCATATCAAGATGAAATCTATCGATCTTGATGGAGAGTGATCCTATGAAATTTGAGAGGCTAAGTCCGAGAGTCTGTGGCCACAGCACTGTGATGGATGGAAAAGAATTTTTATGAGGATCACAAGTGAACTTGAGCTAAGCGAATCTATCATATGATTGATGATAAAATTTGATGATTTATCCATGACCTGCCATCTAGTCGGAACTCACGATAGAGGAATTGAATCACATGTGAACTATACCTTGAGGTTCTTTTCGGTTCTACTGGATTACCACTACATACTACTAGATGTCACTGGTAGATTGTAAGAGCTCACTAGGATTGCTTAGGATCGAAAATCCTTGATGAGTAAGAATGAAATTATTCTGATCCATTGAAAAAAGTTTCAATGATGCTATGATAGAGATCATAGTATATCTCACTATCAGATATAATTGAACCCATGGGATCACACAATAAAGGGATTTAAAGTCTCAATTGGGTTTAGAGAAACCCAATATCACAATATATCTCACTACCAGATAGAATTGAACCCATAGGATCACACAATAAAGAGATTAGATCTTGAATAAGTAATTGGGCTTATGAGTCTCAATTGGGTTTAGAAAACCTTTTGGATTCAAGATAATCTTGCTAGCACATAGTTGAATCCAATTTTTTTTTGTATTTGAATTACTTATTTGATAAGATTAATTCAAGTTAATTACCTGCTAATAACCTAAATGAATTAGATTCATTGGACTCCAATTGTTAGGTGCCTAGGATTTTGGATCAAAAGCATTAAGGGTTCAAACCCTTAAATAATTATCTTGATTATTTGCATGGGGCGCCACTTGATTTGATCAAGTTGGGCGTACCCACTTAAAGAGGGCGTGTGGGACCAGCATGAGGCATCCCCTAGGCCCTATGTGGCATGTGAGAAAGTGGGTGCAAAGGCTTCAATAGTTGGCGCCTAATGGATCTTCTAAAGGGGGTCAAATAACTAAGGCAATAAGGATTCCTAATGCAAATAAGACTTGTATTAAGGAGCTATTTGATTTTGAATAGGATTCAAACCTTTTGTCTATTTAAAGAGGTCTTCTCTAAGGCTCTTATCATAAAATTTCTACCAGCCCCATACCTCCCAAGAGTCCCCTCACGCCTCCCTCTCTTCTCCCTTTGGATCCAACGCCCAAAGGAAGTTGGGCGTCCTCCATCTTCATGCCCAAAGGAAGGAAGTTGGGCATCCCACCTCTTGCTTGTTGGCTTTTAGACCTTGGTTGCTACATAATCAAAAGAAGAAGAGCAAGAGAAGAGAGAAGAAAAGATCAAAAAAAGATCAAAAAGTTGATCATGATCCAGACTTCGTTCTGATTCGCAGAGTGATCATTCTTAAAGAAGAAAAATCAACACCAAAGAGGACTATTCCAGGTTGATCCTGAGTGGATACCCGTAGAGGCCGAACACTTGCGCAGTTAAGGGAGAACCTCCTCTCTTCCAAATCCAGATTCGAAGAAAAAATTATGAAACAAATATGTAATTCGATCACATATTTAATTATAGCATAAAATTCAGTATGTGTTCAATTTCAACATATGAAGTAGATCCTCATGTTTTATATTTTTATGCATGCATGATTAAGATTAAAAGGTATTTTAATCGTCTATTCCATTGTGTTATTTAGAAAAAAAATTTTGAAACATACATGCATGCCCCAACACGAAATTCCAACACAATGAGGAAGGACAAGGCCATGATGACAAATTTTGTAAGGTCGTGAGATATATTGCCTATCTCGATGAGCACCGATGAATGGAAGCACACTTGTAGTTTTCACACATGAAATGTGGGAATGCAATGTGCAAAGTCATCATTGATAGAGTTGAATGAATGTAGTTTCAAAGTCAACTCTTGAAAAGCTGAAGTTGCAGCCTGAACCACATCCCCGGCCATTCAAAGTGGCATGGATTGACAAGACTTCCTTGTCAATTACTAAGCAATGTTTAGTTCTTCTACAGATGGATGATTACTCGGATAAAATCTGATGTGACATCCTTCCTATGGATGTATGCCATATCTTGTTCGGTTGACCCTAATTATATGATCTAGATTGTCACTCATTATGGGCGAGACAACACTTATGTGTTGAGGATTAAAGGTAAAACCATACGGTTTCTACCCACCAAACCCTCTAAGTTGGATAAGATGGGACAACACTTGTGTTGAGGATTAAAGGTAAACCATATGGCTTCAACCCACCAAACCCTCTGAGTTGAATAAGAAGATGGCACATAGAACTCTGACACCCTGTACCTCTTTGCATGCTTTGAGTTCTTCTAGTGTGCATGCTTCGAGTTCATCTTCTCAGTGAGTTGGAAAGAAGCACCTCCATCTTCTAACTAATAGGGAATTTGAGAAAAAGGGCAAAAGGTCAGGTGTTGTTTTAGCTTTGGTAGCCAAAGAGGTTTCACAAGGGCCATCTCAATCACGAGTTGACCTTCATCCAGAGGTCAGTTAGTTGTTGCATCAATTTGAAGATGTGACACTGAGGAGCTTCCTAGTGAGCTACCACATATAAGGGACATACAACATGCCATTGATTTGGTCTTAGGATCCCAGTTGCCTAATTTGCCTTATTATAGAATGAATCCCAAAGAAAGGGCAGAGATCAATTGACAAGTTGATGGATTTTTAGAGAAAGACTTTATTCAGCCTAGCTTAGTCCCTGTGCTATTCCTGCTCCATTGACTCCCAAAAAGAATGGTCTTAAGGAATGTGTTGACAGCGACGCCATCAACAAGATCACCATCAAATATAGATTTCCCATCCCTAGGTTGAAGACATGCTAGACTTTGTGGTCAAGGCTAAATGGTTCACCAAGATTGATCTGCGTCAGGGATGCCACCAAATCCGGATTAGATCGGGAGATGAGTAGAAGACTGTCTTCAAAACTCAAGATGGGTTATGTGAGTGGGTTAGTCATGCCCTTTGGATTATCTAATGGTCCTAGCACTTTCTGAGGGTTATGACTCAGGATTTAAGGTCATTCATAGGCAAGTTTTGATGGTATATTTTAATGACATCTTGGTCTACAGTGAGACCAAAGAAGGGTATTTGAGTCATATTCGTCAGATTTTTTTGACATTAAGAGTAGAAAAGTTATACATCAATCTCAAGAAATACTCTTTCATACAGACTCAAATTCTCTTCTTAGAATTCATTGTCATGGGTAGGCATTGCAGCTGACCCCGAGAAAGTAAGAGCTATTAGAGTGGCCCAAACCAAAACCTTCTAAGGTTCATAGTTTCATAGGTTGGCCACTTTTTATAGGTGATTCATTAACGATTTTAGTACCATTATGGCTCCCATCACTGATAGCATGAAGAAAGAAAAGTTCAAATGGACTGACGCTGTATGCACAGCCTTTAGGGAGATCAAGCAAAGATGACTAAGACCCGTTCTAAGACATCCTGACTTTTCTAAACTCTTTGAGGTTGCTTGTGATGCATCTGGAGTAGGCATTGGAGGTGTTGAGTCAAGAGGAACATCTAGTTGCATATTTCAGTGAAAACTTAATGAAGCTAAGTAAAGATACTCCACCTATGACAAGGATTTTTATGTTGTGCAGTCTTTAAGGCACTAGAGGTACTACTTATTATCTCAAGAATTTGTTTGTACTACGACCATTATACACTCAAGTATCTGAACTCAAAGAAAAATTGAGTGCCATACATGCTCGATGGATTGATGAGTTTCTCTAGGAGTACACGTTTGTTCTTAACTATCGTTCAAGAATGAGTACACCACTTGTTCTGATTTTGGACCTATATATCAAGAGATTATGGATGGTAATCATCGTGACCATATAGATTATTTCATCAGAGATGATTACTTGTTTAAGGATTTTAGGTTATGCATTCCTTACACTTCATTTAGAGATTTTATTATTTTGGAGTTGTATGCTAGTGGCATCATTGGTCATTTGGGCATGATAAGACCGTAGCCATGTTAGAAGATCAATGTTATTGGCCCTCTTTAAAGAAGATGTTACTCGGATTGTCCCAGTGTCGCACTTGTTAGTTAGCTAAGGTTAGAAAAGAACACTGATTTGTACACACCATTGCCTATTCCACACACACCTTGGCAAGACCTTAACATAGACTTGATTCTCGAATTGCCTAAGACTGTTAGACGTCATGATTCCATCTTAGTTGTTGTGGATAGATTTTTTAAGATGGCCCATTACAACTGATGCCCCACATATGGCTAAGTTGTTCTTTCACAAGATTGTTTGACTACATGGCTTGCCTTCTTACATAGTGTCTGATAGTTATGTCAAATTTGTTAGCTATTTTTGAAAGACACTTTGGAAGTTGTTTGGGACAACTCTGAAGTTTTCATCTGCTTTCCATCCCCAAACTGATGGATAGACTGAGGTTGTTGATCGTAATCTAGGGGATTTACTTAGATACCATGTAGAAGAAAATTAGGAAACTAGAACTTGTTGTTACCTATTGCTAAGTTTGCCGATAACAACTCGATCAATAGGTCCACTGGTAAGTCTTCTTTTCATATTGTCCATGGTTTAGACCCTCACCAGCCCATTGATCTTGTGCCCTTACCCCATGATTTTCATCCTTCCAAATCTGCAGGATCTTTTGCTTACCATATTCGAGACCTTCATGCTGAAATCAGGCGTAAGATTACATTGAGTAATGAGACTTATAAACTTGCAGCTGATATTCACCGTAGACATCAAGATTTTAATAAGGGTGATTAGGTAATAGTGCGTGTGTGTCCTAAGTACTATCCTAAACATTCTTTCAAGAAGTTTGGAATGGAGACCTTAAGACCAATTAGCACACCTATGAGTCCCTCTTGTAAGCTTAACAAAGATGAAAGAGATAAGATAGTTGATGCTAAACTGTATAGAGCTATGATAGTATCTCTATTTTATCTTACTGCAAATAGACCACATATTATGTTCAGTGTTTGCATGTATACCAGATATCAATCAAATCCTAAAAAATCTCACTTGATTGCTGTGAAAGGAATATTTAGATATTTATCCAGAACTATAAATGTAGGACTATGGTATGACAAGCTCTCTCCATTTGAATTAATAGGATATTCTGATGCTGATTTTACTGATTGTAAACTAGATAAAAAGAGCACAAGTTGCATCTGCTAATTTTTGGAGTTAATTTCATAATTTAGCAAGAAAAATTCAGTAGCATTATCAACGGTCGAAGTCGAATATATTGCTACCGAAAGTTGTTGTGCTCAAATTATGTGGATTAAGCAACAACTTGAAGATTTTGATATTAAACTTGACAAAATCTTAATAAGATATGACAATACAAGTGTCATTAACTTAACTAAAAATTCAATTCAACACTCAAGATGGAAACACATTGAAATAAGACATCATTTCATATGAGATCATGTTTAAAATAATGATGTAATACTTGAGTTTGTTGGTATTAATAACAATTAGCTGCCATCTTTACCAAACCTCTTAGTGAAGAAAAGTTTAGCATCATTAGAAGAGAGAGAAATTTGCTATCACTCAGATTAGATCTCATCTTCTTTATCAAAATTAAGTTGATTCAAACTCAAAACAATCAATTGTATCTACATAACCATTAATTGACCTCTTTAGAAACCCCAATATCCCTTGTGCACTGAATACTCAGTGAAACAATGATATGTTTCAGACTCGTGCCTGAGTTGACTAAAACAAAAATCCAAGTCGACTCCTGCTCGAGTCGACTTGAAAATAAATGCAGTCGACTCGAATGTCAGGGCCACAGGCGCTTAAACAGACCCGTGACTTCATGCTATGCCTAAACCACTTCAATAGCTCCGTGAGGTTTCCCTTCCTCCCAAACCTCCCTCAAACAGTGTCCTCCATCTCCTTGTTTTCCCTTGATTCGTGGCAGATTTGGACGGGATGGTCCGGCAAAGGCACTATTCATGGAAAGTTCCTTCAAGTTGGTTCGTTGCATAATGGGAACGGAGGAAGAAAGCAAGATTGGAACAATCGGCGTCTCAAGTGATTGAATCATTCCAACCCACTGTGCAACCCGAGGTAAATGAGCCAAATAAGGTCGAGGATCAAGGTATTGAGACTCCTCCACAACCCACTCCAATGGGAAAAATGGCAACTAGGGCCATTGCCATGGGCAGAAAATTAATTTTTATTCTTGAGCAAATATAGTTTCCCCATTAACAATTGGATGGAAGGAATGGGTTGGAAAAACTTCTGCACTATTGATCTCCCTATCTATCCACATTTAGTAAGGGAGTTTTATGAAAATCTAAAAAGAGGAGCATCTGAGGTGGTAACAATGTTAAGGGAGTTGAATTTGAAGTATCCGAAAGTAGCTTAGCACAGAGTTTTGGACCATTTAGGGAAGAAATTTTTCTGAAAGACTTGGAGATAAAAAGGACTGGGAGTGATTGTGGGTAGGGATGACATGGAAGGAGACATAATAGCAAGCTCCCTCACTCTTGAGATGAGACTTTTGCATCATATGATAGGAGGGATCTTGATTTCTAAGCTTGAGAGACATGATTTTGTCTGAAAGGGAGGTTATGGTGATGTACTATATTGTGAGGGGGATGCCTCTAAATTTGCCAGGGATTATGATGAATCAAATAAGAGAGGCAGCTGCAAGGAAGAAGGCCTGTTTGCCCTATGGTATGGTACTCACTAGGATTTTTGAGGTAGCTAGAGTATCCTTAGAAATAAACATTTTAAGAAGATATCTCATTTTGACCTATATGATGATAGAGCACTGAACAGAATGAAGTATCATGTGGTTGGAGGGAGATGGGTAAGAAAGACATCAGGACAGGAAAGATAGGAGATTAAAGCGGAGCAGACTGGAGAGCCCTCCACTCATCCAACACCATGATATCCCACTCCACCAGCATCCCGTGATCAAGCTCCACCTTCACCCATTCCCACTACACCAGTTATATCCCCTGTGACTCTAGTCCCTCAGCCAGAGACCTTTGATTCTGCCACACTTGAGAGACTGGCTGATATGATTACAAGCAGAGTACTGAGGTGAGAGCTTTCTCTAATAGATTCAACATATTTCAAGATGAGATGAGAGTCGAATTGACTGCCCTAGAGCAAAGAGAACCACAGCCAGATGCCCCTATTGACATTCCTGCTTTGGCTGGGGAGATAGCCCAACTGAGGGGGAGCCTTGAGTCAGCCATCAGAGGACTCGAGCGAGCTCAGCAGAAGGGCATCCTTTCTATTTTATCTTCCATGGGCAGCTTGTTAGGCATGATTGAGCAGATTGTCCCTGGACTAATGCCAGTAGCAATAGCAATAGATGCAGCAGCCAGAGCTTTTATGCCACACCCTACTCAGTCCCAGCCTCAGTCTGCACCTCATCCTCCCACTCAGCCTTTCGCCAGCCAGGCCAAACCTCCATTCAGAGTTTATACTAGAGCTGGTGTAGGTTTTTTAGCACCCAGCATTGGTCCATCCAGTAGGACCAGGAGCCGACAGACTGGATCTCCACCTCATCTGAGCCCTTGGATATCCCTTCTGATGTGGAGTAGAGTTGGCGCACTATGACATATTCTAGATATATTTCTGGATGTATTAGCTACTGATGTATTCTGGATGAATTAGCTATTATTGATGTATTAGGACATCTATTTGATGTATTCTCATTGTATCTTGGTGTACTGCATTTACTGTTTTGTGCAGCACACTTATTTTGTCTCTGATACAATATAAACTCTTATCTTAACTATTGGACTATGCTCTTATATCTTGTATGTACTGCTATTTGATTTATGCATTGATTGATGACAAAAAGGGGAGAAGTTAAACAAAATGTGTATAAGAGCTATGATATAATACTAAATGGATGCTAAATGTACGAGACATGAGCATATGAAAAACGAATGATGTAATGTATAATTATGAAACATGAAACATGAGTGTATGAAAAACAAATGATGTAATGTATAAATATGAAACATGAATGCATGACAAATGAATGAGATGATATAATGTGCAATATAAGCAGCAATAGTATAACATGTGCACGCTCCATGAATGAATGCAAAGATAATTGCTAAGCCATGCAAAAAGGATATGAATATGAACATACTCCATGAAGGTGTTCCATAAATATGCTTGTTAGTAGCCATCAGGGATTCAAGTCCCAACGGGACGTCTTGGGACATCCCGTGGGACACTGGAATGGGGTATCATTCCATGTATTGGGATAGACCGTCCCGCTAGCATCCCAACATCCCGATCGAGATGCTTTGGGACATCCTCTGTCCTAAGTGTCGGGACGGGTAGGACAACGATGCGTCCGTTCCATAGAAAATCGGGACAGCCCGTCCCATGAGATTTAAAACCTTGGTAGCTATAAGAAACACTAAAATCATCACACTTAAAATATTGTTCAACTCATAACAGTTAGGATACATTCTTGCTTTACACTAACATTAGAAGGACAAATCTAAACTGAAGAAAATATGCATAAACTAAGGGGAGCAAGATCTAAACTTAGAAAGGATTCATGTTGATAAAATGTTCAAGTTTACTTTGGCTTAAATCTTGAATGAATGTAACTCTTACATTATGGTAATACCAATTGCTCATATACTCAAGTTTTGTCATCATAAAAAGGAGACTGTTAACCTCAAGGATTGATTTTAATGAACAACAAAACGTTTGAGAATATGATTGATCTAATAGTTTCATTGAGCTCATGTTTCAGGACAATTAGTAGGTATTAAAGATGAATCCCTAAAGTTCAAGCAGGTTCAAAAGAAGTAATTTTGGAAGCTCATTTTGGGGAAGAGATCTCCAATATTAAGATGAAAAAGGTTATTTAAAAGCTTAGGAATCAAGTGCCTTTCAATATGACAAAGATTCAGAAATAGTTAGTTAAGGGGTCCTCGAGTCGACTCAAGCTAAGTTCGAGTCGACTCAAGCTGAAAAACAGAAGAAAAAGAATTCTAGCACGCAAAAGTTTTAGCCGACATGCCCTCGAGTCAACTCAAGCATGGTTAAGTCGACTCAAATAGAGAATGGTAGAAATATAATTATCCAGAACAGAAAATTGAAGCATCAAGCTGAAGGTCGAGTCGACTCGAGTTCCTCGAGTCAAAGTTACAGAAAAAGACAGAGAGGTGCATTTTTGGAAAACATACTTGAAGGGCATTCGAGTCGACTCAAGCCCAATTCGAGCGACTTGAGCTCCAATGGCTAGTTTTGCAAAAATTTCAAAACTGCAATCTTCATTCTAACAGCTATTTTTCGAATTCCAATGGCTAGAAATGACTTTTTGAGGTTCCAAGCAGTGGTTTATTATCTTCAACAACTGTTTGAAGTGACAAGATGAGAATCAAAGTAAGAAAGCAAAAATCAAGTGAAAAAATTCAAAAAGTATTGAAAAAAGAGCATTCAATTCTCAACCACTTGAAACACCAAATCAAGAAATTCTCTTCAACAAGAAGACAAGCTCATCCTTCCAAAAGCTTCCACAAAAGAAGAGTCAAGCTTCAACAACAATCATTTGCTCATTAAAGGAGTTTTAGTGTTCTATTATTCTTTCTTTCTTCTTTCATTGTAACTAGCTTCAATTGAATTTTGAAGCTAGAGAATAGGCCCATCCAAGCCTGAAAATTGGATTGTAAGCCAAGGGTTGGCTTTGTATAGGTTATGGTTGGTGATCCGGTGTAAAACCAACTGAATTTTTGGATAGCAAGTCCGAAAAAACTATCCGACTGTAATCTTGGACAGATTATAGTGAAATTCTCAAGTGGATCTTAGAGAGTAGACGTAGGTGCTGGGGGCACCAAACCACTATAAAAATTGTAGTATTTGTTTACTGCTTGCTTGCTCTTAGCTCATCATCTCTTTGCATTTTAGTTTACCTAATCGCATAACTTTCAGTACTTATCATTACTTCACTGTTTTACAAAAATAGCACATATCTTATTTAAATTTTTGAAAATCCAATTCACCCCTTCTTAGGTTATCTTACTAGGCAACAAACAGTGAGCGCCGTTGGATCTAAGAGATCCAGAGATAAGATTAACCTAAAGTACATATGGCACCTCAGACTAGGTCATATCAGAGAAGAAAGGATTAACAGACTGATGAAAGATGATCTTTTAGACTCGTTCTTGGATGAGTCATTTCTAGCCTGTGAATCCTGTCTTCAAAGAAAAATGATCAAGCTATCCTTTATAGGACACGAGGAAGGACCACTGAGGTACTTGATTCTGATGCAAACTGATGTGTGCGGCCTATTTGATGTGCTGATCAGAGAAAGTTATCTTTACTTCATCATCTTTACCGATGATTTTCACAGTACGGATGTGTTTCTTATGAGACAAATCTGAAATCTTTAAAAAGTTCAAAAAATTCAGATCTAAGGTAGAAAAGCAAACTAAAAAATCACTTAAGATACTTCGATCAGATCGAGGAGAATACCTGAGTGAAAATTTTCAATTATCTCTGTTAAATGTGTGTCCTAGAATCAATTATTAGCTGATATATTTTGTAATTCCATGACATAATTTTGTACTTATAAATATTTATTATTAACAAAAGATAATTTTATTTCTAATCATGTTTTGTGTCCATGATTTATCCTAGAGATTAACAAATGATTTTGTATATTCTCAAAATTTTGAAAATTTGAAACATACATTATTAGTTAATTTCTAAATGCTTCCGATCGGAGGATCATCATGGAGGACAGTGATCGATCCAATTAGATCGATGCACGGATCACCTCCCTTCTGGATAGATGAATCTTGAGTTTGTAGTGTGGAGACACTGGGGTGAGAGTGCAGGTAATTGTTAGAGAACTTGCACTGAGCGTGACCAACATGAAAAATCACTTGGATATCTACTCACTCGTCAGTGATCTTCTTGATGCTGCAGTGGTGTAAGTGATCCTTTGACCTGCGATGCATCGACTATTCATAGTGAAGCTACTATAGTTTGACTGCACGTTCACTTGGTCCCTAGTCATTCGGATCTTTACTGTGTATGTTGGCTACGGTGGGTTCAGATTCGCTGTTAGGAGTAGGATACACCTAGATGGAATCTATCGAACTTGGTAGAAAGAATCCTATGCGATTCGCGAGACAATACAAAAATTTTGACCAAAATAAGTGTGAATACTGAAAAGAGTTTCCACAGGATTCACAAGTAAACTTGAGTCGAGCCAATCTGGTATATGACTGATATTGAGATTTGACGAGTTCTCCATGACCTCCGTCAAGTCGAGACTCACGATAGGATTGAATCACACGATAACTGCACCTAGAGGTTCATTACTTTCATTCTACTGGATTGCCACTGCATACTGCTAAATGTCACTGATGGATTGTGGAACTCATTAAGCATCGTCTTGATGATCAATGATCCTCGAAGGGCAGAGTTGAAATTGTTTCAACCCATCTAAAGGAGTTTCGATGATATTATGATGGAAATCACAATATATCTCACTAACAGACAGAATGGAAGCTATAGAATCACACACAAAAGAGATTCTTGTCTAATCAGATGGTTGATCAACGATTATGAATCGTTAAAGGATATAGTCGTCAATGTGATTGATGATTAACCTTATGCAAAAGTTACAATTAATTAATTCACTAATTGTTAGTGAATTATAGGAGGATTAATTAGCAATTGGATTGCTAATTGACTCAATTTGACTGAGCATCGAGGTTCAGATCAAATCTAATTGAATTGGATTCAATTTGACTTGGATTAAGTTTGATTGAATCAAGCCTGAATGTAAGGAAGACTAATTCCTGATTTGATCAGGACTTAGGTTCAATTAATTCTTAATTAGATTAGAAATTTATTGAGGAGATTGAGTTTCTAATTGGATTAGATTCCTTCCCCTCATTGGGTCCAATCAAATCAGATTTGGATTGAACCAAAAATTGGAATACCTAGAGTCCCAACTCCCTAGGACTCTCTCCCGTGCGCATGCCCTAGATTCCATGCCAAAAGGACACACTAATAGTGATTAGCATGAAATATTTCGCATGAAAGAAAGTGGGCACAGAATAGGGTGGCGGCATCTCTTGATGAGTCATCATCCTTATCCCATATCTAATTTGAATTTGATTCAAATTGAAGAGTGGATAAGATAGAAATAAATCAAAGGATTATTGAAAAGTTTTGTGGCGCCAACCCATCCTTTAAACGTTGAGAAAGAAGTTGGCGTGAGAAAGAATCAAAAGTTGGCATGAGAAGAAATCAGATTTGATTTTTTTCTCATGCCACTTTTCTTTCTTGGCGACAAAAATTGGACGCCCCTTATTTGGCATGTAATAGTGTGTGGTGCCTCCCATAAACCCTAGCCTCCATGCCTCCTATAAAAGGCTCCAAAAGTTGGACGCCCTAATATATGAGAAAAAGAGAAAAATATTTTCATCTGCCTAGCCTCCTTCCTCTCTATTCTTCCTCCTGTTCTTCATCCCATAGAGCCTCTGTGAGATCCGAAGAAGCAAGATCAGCCATCAAAAAGGAGATCTCTACAAGGGAGTTAGCACCTCAGAGAGATCACCTACCTCTAATTGGAACAAGTCCTTGTGTGGATACTTGTGGAGGTCGGGCACATGCATGGCTAAAGGAACCGTCCAAATCCGCGGATCATCAGCTGCGATGTATTTCGACCCACGCCAGGTATTAAGATCTGATCTCAAATATTTATATTTTATTTTCAGATTATATGCATGTCATAGATCTGAGCACGGATAAATTATAGATTTGATCTATTATATAAGGGTTAAAGAGTTTAACTTAGATCTATTCCATTGCGTTCAAAATCGTTTTGAAATACATACATGCAACCTACCCTTTTCTAACAATCTCATGAAAAACGGCAGTCTCTCAATGGACTTCACCTAGAATGCCTCAGCTCAACGAGATTTCAGAATGGAGAAATCGGATCCTATTGGATATGGTTCGATCTATGATGAGCTTCACTGATCTCCCTTTATTTTTTTGAGGACACGCCTTACTGACTATCAATTACTTAATTAATAGGTTCCCTTAAATTTATTCCTACCGCACTATATGAGATATTGCATGGTAAGAAGCCAAATTTTGATTACCTCAAAATTTAGGGATGTCCGACCTATGTCAAACAGCAACAAACGGACCAGTTAGAGACTAGGTCTATGAGAGCTCGTTTTATAGGATACCCAAAAATCTTCGAAGTACTATTTTTACCTCTCAAGAGGATCATAATATGATTATGAGCCGGCATACTAAATTCTTGAAAAGAGATTTTATCCAGAATAGAGGTAGTGGGAGAAAAATTCAGCTCGAAGAGAATCTCTGAAGCACAACGAGTTATAGAGCCTGTGGAGCCCGTTCCACCTTGTAGATCCACTAGGATCTCACATCCTCTTGAAAGGTACATCGATTTGCTAACAGAGAATATAGAAAAAATATTCCTCATGGGTGATATGGACCATGTTGATCCTAAAATCTATGACGAGACGATGTCAGACATCGACTCCGAGAAATGGTTGGAAGCGATAAGGTCAGAGATTGACTCAATACATACCAACCAGGTCTGGACCTTAGTAGATCCACCAGCATGAATAGTTCCTATTGGGTGTAAATGGATCTTTAAGCAAAAGATCGATTCGGATGAAAAGGTGGAGATTTTTAAAGCAAAGCTTATGGCTAAAAATTATAGTTAGCGCAAAGGCGTTGATTATCAGGAGACCTCGACAGTTGCCGTGCTGAAGTCCATTAGAATATTGCTTGCTGTTGCAGCAACTCATAACTATGAGATATGGTAGATGGACGTGAAAATTACCTTTCTGAATGGATATTTTGAGAAAGATATCTATATGGAGCAGCCTCTGAATTTTACTTACAATGATGGAGATCACAAGGTCTGCAAGTTGCAAAGATCCATCTATGGACTAAAGCAAGTATCTCAGAGTTAGAATACTCGATTCAATGATGCGATCAAATCGTTTGGTTTCATCAAGAATGAAGAATCGTGCGTATTCAAGAATGTCAGTGGAAAGGCTATCACATTCCTCGTATTATACGTGAATGACATCCTCCTAATTGAAAATGACATTCTCATGATGACTTCTGTGAAAGTTTGGTTGTCTAAAGAGTGCTCCATGAAAGATCTTGGAGAAGCATCTTATATTTTAGAATAAAGATCTATAGAGATAAATCTAAAAGGATGTTAGATTTGTCATAGCAACAGTACATAGAGAAAGTACTAAAGCGGTTCAGCATAGAAAACTTCAAGAGAGATCTGTTGCCCTTCAGACATGGAGTTCATCTCTCCAAAAAGATGTACCCTAGCACACCTGAGGAGATTCGGCGTATGAACAAGATTCCTTATGCTTCTGCTATAGAAAGCCTCGTGTATGCTATACTATATACTCGACCTGATATTGCTCTTGCTGTGAGTATCACAAGCAGATATCAGTTGAATCCAAATAAGGAGCACTTGATTGCTGTGAAAATATCCTTAAGTACTTGAGAAGGACTAAAAATCTCTTGATCTTTAGAGGAGACTTGCGGGTGCAAGGATACACTGACTCAGATTTCATGTCTGACATTGATGATAGAAAATCTACATTAAATTGTGTTCCTGTGTAATGATGGTGCGATTAGCTGGAAGAGTTTCAAGCAACCGATCATTGCAGATTCCACCATGAAGAGAGTATATCACCGCATCGGAGACTGCTAAGGAAGGATTCTGGTTCAAGAAGTTCGTTGTGGAGCTGGATGTGATGCCATCAGATGTCGTCCCACTCTTCTGCGACAACAATGGTGCCATAGGACTCACTAAGAAACCGAGGTCTCAGCAGAAGTCTAAGCACATGGAGTGACGATTCCATTTGATTCGTGAATACCTCGAAAAAAAGTTTGTCGAGGTGCAAAGAGTCGACTTCACAGACAATCTGGCTGACCCGCTGATCAAACCGCTGAGCCAACAGAAGACTGAAGCTCACCTTGAGAAGATGAGACTTAGGTTTATGGTCAATTGGCCTTAGATCAAGTGGGAGATTGTTAGATGTATGCCCTAAAAACCAAACTGACTGACACGTATATTTTTTGAGGCATAATTTGTAATTAATTTTAAATTAATAAAATATGAGTTATTTTTCATTCATGTTATGTTTAAATTGTGTCCATAAATCATCTGAAAAATTTACAGATGATGACATATATTCTTAAGCGTTAAGAATTTAAGACACGTGCCATTAGTTAATTTCTAAACGCTCCCGATCGATGGATCATCATAGAGACGATGACTGATCCAGATAGATCAATGCACGGATCGCTTCTCTTCGTGGGTAGATAAGTCTTGAGTCAACGGTGTGGGGGCATTAGAATAAGAGTGTAGGTGCTTGATAAGAATCAAGAGTACTGAGCATGATCAGCATGAGAAGTCACTCGGATAGCTATCCACTCGGTAGTGACTTACTCGATGTTGCAGTTGTATAGATAGTTCTTTGACCTACGATCCCTCGGCTATTCACAGTAAGGTTGCTGTAGTTTAACTGCACAATCACTTGGTTACCTAACCATTCGAAACCTTACGGTGTGTGTTGGCTACAGTAAGTCCATTGTAGGAATAGGATGTGCACCAAAATGAGATCCGTCAACCCTGATAGATAAGGAAAGGTCCTATGCAATTCATAAGACTGAGTCCTAAAATCCATGACCATGATAGGTGAATGATGGAAAGAAATTTTCATAAGGTTTCATATGAACTCGAGTCGATTGAACCTGACATATGACGGACGAATGGGTCTGATGAGTTATTTTAACCTACGTCTTATCGAGACTCACGACTGAAGAACCGAACTACACAGTAACGACACCTAGAGGTTCAATATTCCATTCTATTGGATTACCACTACATATTGCTAAATATCACTAATAGATTGTGAGACTCATCGAGCATCGTCTTGATGATCTATGATCCTTGATAGGCAGAATTGGAATCGTTCCAACCCGTCGAAAGGAGTTTCGATGATATTATAATAAGAATCACAGTATATCTCACTATCAAACAGAATAGAACCTATGGGGTCACACACACAAGAGATCTTTGTCCGATCAAATGATTAATTTATGATTATAAATCACAAAAAGATCTAATTGTCAATAAGATTGATGATTGATCCCATACAATAGTTGCGATTATTAAACTAAGTGTTAGTAAATCGTAAGAGGATTAATTAGCAATTGAATTGCTAATTGGCTCAATTTGATTGAGCAATGGGTTAGAATCAAATCTAATTAAATTGAATTCAATTTGACTTGATTTGGGTTTGATTAGATCAAACCTAATTGAATTATAAGATAACTCAATTGCAAAGAAGATCAATTTCTAATTAGATTAAGATTTGGGTGCCACCTAATTTCTAATTAGATTAGGATTTAATCAAGAGAGTTTGGGTTCTTAATTGAATTAGGATTTCATTCTCTTTGGGTCCAATCAATTCCTAATTAGATTAAGATTTAAATAAGGCATCAAATAAGAGCCCAATTTGGCTGGGACTCTCTCTCCTTTGGCCGTCTAAAACCCCACGCCCCATGTATTCCCACGCACCCCTTATTAGGTTTTGCATGAGATCTCCATGCTAAACTCCTCTCCACGCCGCCCTCTTTTATTTTATTTGTGCGTGAGACCACAAATGAAGGGGCGACTCTATCTTTTAGAGTCAACCTAATCCAAATGCCCCAAAAGCCCTTTAAAAACCTTATTATACGCCAATTAAAGGAGGATTATGGGCGTGAGGATCTATTTTTAAGCGTCAAAATCAGAAAAAAAAAAAGGACCGTGGGTTTTGAGAAGGGGCATGGGATTGAGAGAGGTGCACATCCTCTCTAGGTTTCTTCCTCTTAGGTGTGGGCTTTGGGGTTTTAAGAGAAGAAAATAGAGAGGAAGGGGTTTCTCATATTCTTTTACTTCTTCCTCTTCTCCATCTTTGAAAGGATCTGAGAGAAATCAACGGAGAAGATCTGTATCAACCATCAGGAGGTTTCTGCAAAGGAGCTAGCAACGTGGTGAAGACGCAGATCTCTGATCGGATCGAAGGCTTCATGTGGATATTCATAGAGGCCAGACATATATACGGCTGATCGAGAAACCTCCGAGTATACCACGATTATCGGATTGCGACGTTCTACTACTCGCGCAAAGGTAATGATCTAATCTAAATCTGATTTTTATTTTTTCAAAATCTTGAGCTTGCATACGATAGATCCTAGGGCATCAATAGATTAGATCTATTGCATGCATGATCGATTAAAAGTGTTTTAATCTAGATTTGAAATTTTTACTGCTAGTTTTAAATTTCTGGATGCATATTCCGGATGTGCGACATCCTTCACAACTGGTGGACGCCGCTTCAGGACATGAACTCCTCACTTTCATGGATGCCTTTTTTGGATACAATCATATCCGGATGGCACCCAAAGATGAGGAGAAAACCGCTTTTGTTACTGACCAGGGTCTTCTGTTACAGGTTATACCCTTTGGCCTGAAAAATGCAGATGGAACTTATCAGCATCCTGTGAACAAGATGTTTAAGGATCAGATCGGCTAGGACAGGGAGATCTACATGGACGATATGCTTGTCAAAAGCAGGGCCTCACGAACCCATATTGAGGACCTCGAAGAGACCTTCGCCACTTTAAGAAAGTATCAAATGAAGCTGAACTCAACTAAATACGCTTTCAAAATTTCTTTGGACAAATTTTTAGGCTTTATGGTGTCCAGTCGAGGGTAAAAGCCAATCCTGACAAGATTCGAGCCATACAAGAGATGTGCCCACCTAAGAACATCAAGGAGGTTCAGCGTCTCAAAGGCAAGGTGGCAGCATTAAACCGGTTTGTCTCTAGATCAGCCGAATGCTGTCTCCCATTCTTCAAATCCTAAGACAACCAAAGAACTTCCAATAGACCGAAGACTGCCAGCGTACATTCATGGAGTTGAAAAATTATCTCAGTTCTGTACCACTCCTCAACAAGCCGAAGGCCTCGATGACTAATAACTGGGGGCTAACCTACAAAAGACCCCCGAAGGCCGCTCGTTTTCAACAAGCCAACACCCATAAAAATCTTAGTCATACAAGAAGTGAGAGCTAACCAAAAAGGACCTTTTTAATCCAGCGATCCAAGACATCAACAATGAAGACCTCGACATCTAATAAATGGGGGCTAACCTATAAGGATCCCTAAAGGCCGCTGCTCAGCAAGCCAACACCCATAAAGACCTTAGTCGTGCGAGAAGTGGGGGCTAACCTACAAGGATCTCCAATGTTCGTCATTCCAACTTCGCCGTTCCAACCAACATGGGCTGAAAACCTCGATAACTAAGAAATGGAGGCTAATCTATAAGGATGCCCTAAGGCCATACGCTTTTCAATGAGCCAGCACTCATGAAGATCTTAGTCATATGAGATGTGAAGGCTAACCTAAAAAGACCTTCAGAGGGCTAACCTATAAGCATCCTCAGCCCACCGACTTCGACAACAAACAAAGACTAACCTATGAGGACCCTCAGCCTACTGGCTTCGACAACGTATGAAGCATAACTTAGAAGAACCTTTAAAGAGCTAATCTCTAAGGACTCTCAAGGCAAAGGCTACAGTCAGTCTATGAGTATCTCCATGAAATTCCCAAGGCAAGGATTGTGCATTATTAAATCTGAACTACGCGAACACAAAATCAACGAAGTATAAAAGTATAGATAGAACAAAAATCTCAAGTCCATTTTATTAACAAACTTGTTATAGAAGCTACAAAATAGATGTCTACAAACTTGGTACATCAATCATTTAGAAGGCCTGCTTTCAGCAAATGGAGCTTCGGCATCTGATACTCCTCCGACCGTGGTACCTGATGTTTCTCCAACTACTAGACCCATATGAAGATGGAAGTCAACTTCAAACAAAGCCACCTGACCAAACTCCTGCACTCTTCGAAGCCGATGTCAAAAACCATAGCTCACACCTCCGCAACTTCGAGAGTTGCATTGCACAAGATCGTGGCAAGTCAATCCTCCAAATCTCTAACAGTAGCTTCGACATGGTTGGCTACTGCCGTGCTCTCCGTGAGCTTGATATGGAGCTCGATCATCATAGCCCTATCCTTGCTCAAAGCTTCGTAAGGTCAGTGGAGATCTGCCAAGCCGAGATAAGTTCACGCCCAATGACATCGACTGCTGATCTCTCAGTATCCAGCGCTCGGTTAAGTTCCCTGATCGTGTCCTCAGCCAAACGAAGGTTGCTTCGAAGTTGACTAATCTGAGTAGCCGAATCTGCTTTGGCTTCGCTAGCAACTTTGCTCAATGCTATAACATACTTCAACCCTAATATCTCATCCTGGGCCTTGAGCAATTGTTCGTTGCAAAGAACTATCACCGCAGCTATTGGTGCAGAATTCCGCTGATGCCGGAGAAGCTGGAGTCGAAGGAATCACGGCCGCCG
>KE505568.1:129112-141181 GCA_000441515.1 Elaeis oleifera | reverse complement strand
ATGCCAGCTTCATCTTGAAAAATATTTTTTAAAAAAATGAGAAACAGGGACGGATCACCCCTGTTCCACTCACGGAGCCGCGGGAGGCGTTTACTCCGCCCGACGGCCACGGCGGCCCAACAGAGGCCCTCCGACGGCCCCTCCGACGGATCTCCCTCCCTCTTTTCTTCCTCTCTATTTCTCTTCCTCTCTTTTTCTCTTTTCTCATTTCTTCCCCAGCACCGGCATGTGCCATTTTGCATGCCGAAATCGTCTCGGTTCCCTATCGGGACAGTTCAGCACGCCCCGTACCGGACGGTTCGGCCCGGTAAGACATTCCTTGTTTGAAATAAATAAAATTTGAATTATTTTTTCATTTATGTTGTGTTCAAATTGTATACATGATCGTTCAAGAAATTAACAGATAATAATACGTATTCTTAAGAGTTGAGAATTTAAAGCACATATCATTAGTAGTTAATTCCTAAATGCTCCCGATCAATAGATCGTCACGGAGATGATGACTGATCCAGATAGATCGTACACGAATTGCTTTCCTTCGTGGATAGACGAGTCTCAAATCGACAGTATGGGGACATTGGAGCGAGTGTAAGTGTTTGATAAAGATCAAGAGTACTGAGCGTGACCAACATAAGAAGTCACTAGGATAGCTATCCGCTCATCAATGACTTGCTCAAAATTGCATTGGTGTAGATAGTTCTTTGACCTGCGGTGCCTCGACTGTTCATAGTGGGGTTACTGTAGTTTGACTGCACAATCACTTGGTTATCTAGCTATTCAGAATCTTGCGATGTATGTTAGATATAGTAAGTCCATTGTAGGAATAGAATGTGCACTTAGAATCTGTCAATCTTGATAGATAAGGAGAGATCCTATGCGGTTCATGAGATTGAGTCCTAAAATCTATGACCATAGTGGGTGAATGATGGAAAAGAGTTTCCAAAGATTTCATATGGACTCAAATCGATTGAATCTAATATATGACGGACGAACGGGTTTGACGAGTTTTCTTGACCTGCATCTTGTCGGAACTTACGACAGAAGAACCAAACTACACGATAACTGTACCTAAAGATTCAATATTTCGTTCTGTTGGATGACCACTACATGCTGCTAGGTGTCACTGATGGATCGTGAGACTCGTCGAGCATCATTTTGATGATCAATGACCCTTGATAGGCAGAATTGAAAACATTTCAATCCATCGAAAAGAGTTTCGATGATATTGTGATGGGGATCAGTGTATCTCACTATCCGACAGAATAGAACCTATGGGATCACACACAAAGAAGTCTTTACCCAATCAGATGGTTGATTAGCCATTATGAATCGCTATTGAATCTAATCATCAATATGATTGATGATTAATCCAGTGCAAGAGTTACAATAAATTAATTCGCTAAGTGTTAGTGAATCATAGAAAGATTAATTAGCAATTAAATTGCTAATTGGCTCAATTTGATTGAGCAATAGGGTTAAAATCAGATCTAATTGAATTGGATTCAATTTAGATTGGTTTGGATTTGATTAAATCAAGCCTGATTGAATTATGAGATAACCCAATTACAAGGAAGATCAATTCCTGATTTGATCAGGATTTGAATTCAGTTAATTCCTAATTAGATTAAGATTTAATTAAGTGAAATTGAGTTCCTAATTGGATTAGGATTTCTCATCTCCATGGGTGCAGCCAATTTCTAATTTGATTAGAATTAATTGGTTGATCCAAAGACATTTGAAGAGAGTCCAGTTTGACTAGAACTCTTCCTTTCTCTCTTACGCCCAGATAGAAGTCGCAACGCCCTTCTTTTCAGTGTTTAGCGTGAAGTATTCCACACCCTAGGCTTCCCCACGCACACCCTCTTCTTTGCTGATTTTGTGCATGAAATAAGTCATGCAAAAAGGGAAGGAGACGTCCAAGAGTTGGACACCCCCTTTGGACTCTTATCTAAAAGAGTTTAAACCTATCTTAGCTTCCCTTTGGATGCCACATTAAAAGGAGGTTAATTTTGTGCGCCAAATCAGTTTTTCCACCGAGAGTAAGTGGTTTTCATAGTGAAACATATCTGAGAGGGGCGTGGGGCTTTTGGGTGTGCGTGAGAAAAGGAGAAGAGCGTCTCCTCCTGGGCGTTAAAAAAATCCCTAGGGTTCTTCTAGGGTAGCATTGGGCTTTTGAGAGAAGAAAAATAAAATAGAGAGAAAGGGGTTTCTTCTATTCCACATCTTCTTCTTCCTCCTATACATAATTCTCCTCCAAGTCTTCTTCAAGATCTAAGAGAGTCTTAGAGATCTAAAGAAGAAAAACAGATTAACCACCAGGAGATGACTTCTGCAAGGGAGCTAGCATCCTGATGAAGTCAGAAGCCTTTGATCGGATCGAGAATTTAGTGAGGATACCCGTAGAGGCCGAATGCGTGTGCGGCTCGATGAGAACCTCATTGGATTACTATGATCATCAGCAGCGGAGATCATCGACCCATGCAAACGTGTGGAGATTGCATCTTCAGATTTTATGTTCTTGTTTAAATCTAAGTTAATTTCAGCACCTTAAATCTTGCATGTGATCGATCCTATCAGCTATAGATTAGATCTACTTAATGCATGGTAGATAGATTAAAAAGATTTTAATCTAGATCAGATTTTATTCCGCCATATTCATGATTTTAAAGTTAAAATCTGCATGTTTTAATTTCTGCATGCATGTCCTCGGATATGCAACATCCTTCACTTCATTTGATGCCTACATGCATCGGACTGCTCTAAAGCCTCCTCAACCAAAGCCAGTCCAATCATACTTGCACCTCCATTTCAAATTCAAAAGTGCCTGCGGCAACACAGCTGGCTCCGAAACAATAAGACAGGTGTAACTGCCCAATCCCGAAGATCCCAACCGAAAGTTTTGTTATATCGCGTCCAAATCGGCCAGGCAACCTGCCCAATATGGCCTTTCAACCCTCGCCTACAAAATGACCTCCAGGGAACTCCAAGATACATGCACACAATCTCTCTCAAACGCTCCTATGTTTTCTGAAATCTGATTTGAGCGTCAGAGGATCCCCGCCAGAGCCAACTCCGACCAAGACTTACTTTACAGGTCACTTCTCAGGAAGGATGCGCCATCGCTCCAGCAACTTCGATCGAGATCCGAATTTCAGCAGCAACAGCCCCCATCCCATTGGGACTTCAATCCTTGCCTGACAGCATTGTATCTAATTAGAGAGAGACCAAAGTCATAAACAAGGTTTTAGATCTCGTGGGATAAGGGTGTCCTAGTTTGTCCATGGAATGGGACATCCCACTATCCCACCCCATCCCGATGGCAGTTCCGATCATGCATCCCTATAGATCTCCTCTATCTCTCTCCCTATTTTTTTATTTCTTTTCTTTTCTTTTCTTCTTTCCTTCCTTCCTTCCTTCTTTTCTACCTTCCCTTCTTTCCTTTCCTTTCCTTCTTTTTCTTATCCCTTTCTTTCTCTCCTTTTCCTTTTCTTCTTCTTCCTTTCTTCCTTCTTCCTCCTTTCTTTTTCTTCTCTCTTCCATTCTTTCTTTCCCTGTTTTCTTCTTCTTTCCTCTCACTTTTTCCTTCATCTTACCTTCTTTCTTTCCTCTTTCTTTCTCTCTCCCCACATCAATGGATTTCAAAGTCCCAAACCTGTTCCAATCCTATTTTCTCACAAGAACAAGATAGGATGACTGAGATGCCTCCTATCCTATCAGGACTCATAAGGCATGTCCAATACCTTGAATTTCTCAAAACTTGGTCATCTCAAATTGTTGTATCAAAACCATTGCATCCGAACACTTAGAATCAAGATCTACAAGACAAATATTTGGGCTCGTAGTGGCCAGCAACCAATTCAATACAATAGGGATGCATAACGTACTTTGCTGAGGCATACAAAACCAAAGGAGGAGGGAGGGAGAAAGAAAGAGGGAGGGAGAAGGGGAGGAGGGGGAGGGAAGAAGAGAGGGGAGGGGAGAGAGGCTTACTTGGCATCGATAGGCATCAAAGAGGAGTGAGACGAATGATTGAGCGAGACGAGCAACCAATGCATGCATGCAGCTTTGAAGCTCCAATCATGGCAAAAGGGGGGATAGAAAAAAATGGTGTTAGGGTGGGCTCGAGAGAATTTTAAGGGACTGGACTGATTCAGCTCTATATGGCCCGAACTGCCTAGTCTGGGACAATTCAGCATACCTTGCTTGGTATAGTTTAGCATCCTAAGACACCAAATTTTTATTTTCACTACATTGTTCTTGATATTGTTTTCAACTAATTCGAGACCATCCTGGAACCATACTAACTTACCCTGTGTGTCTAGCATTATCTTCTTCCTTATTTCTTCACCATGTATGTGAAGGAAGTTTTCCACCGCGCGTGCCGAATCCCGATCAAAAATTATTGCAATGAAAGGGATCCGATCCAACATGTGCGTGTATGAGATCACATCTCACATGTCCAGGTCGGGATCATGATTTTAAGATCAAAAAATAAAACATAAAAATAGAAAATAATGTAATGATGAAGATCGCATATTTACCTTTGTGCGGATAGCTATTCACCGCGATTAATGATCGTGGTACAAATCAAGATTCCTCGCAAAGCCGCACACGTGTCTGGCCTCTACAGGTATCCACTCGAGATCGATCTGGGACTGTCCTCTTCATATTAATCCTTCATCATCATGTCAGATCTGCATACACTTAGATCAGCGATCAACCCTTGATCCTGATCATCTGGATCAACTCTTGATCCTTGATCTTCTAGATCAACTCTTGATCCTAGATCACATGGATCAACTCTTGATCCTGGATCTTCCTTCCTGTTGCTGCCGAAATCGGTCAAGATCAAAGATAGACGTCTGGTCCTCATGCAGGGATGCTAGCGCTGAAGTGACCTGCAAGACTAAGTCCCAAATCGGAGGTTGTGGCTCCAGCCAGGATCCAATAAAAAGCGCCATCCAAGGCGAAAGGAGAAAAGCCGCCAGCACTTCGGTCCCACCCTAGAGGCGGAATAATGGAGGTCGAAATCATCGATCCTGGAGTCCTCCGAGAAGGGTTCGGCGACCATCACCTCTTGGGCAGTACAATAACTACATGCCCCTGATTGTTCCTCGGAGAGAGATGTTACAAGTGGGGTCTGAGTTACCTAAGCCTCGACTAATGAGAACAAGGCCGGAACGCCGTTGAGATCCAAATAAATACTACTTTTACCATCGTGACCATGATCACGATACTGAAGACTGTCACCAGCTTCGCGATGAGATCGAGAGGGTTATCAGGCAAGAGCGGCTGAATCATTTTGTCCGAAGAGCGGCCCCTCAACATCGAGTTCTGAGAGTTCAGCAGCCACCCCCTTTGCCTCAGCAGCCTCTCCGTCTGCCTTAGTCGCAGCAAGCGCCAGCGCGACAAGAGCGGCAGCAGGTCGGAGGGCAAGTGGCAGAAGAAGAGTGACCCATCCAAAGAAAATCCACATGATCAGTGGGAGGTCGTCTGGGTCAGGCTACCCTTGGCTTACAATGCCATCCTCGACCGTCCTAGCCTGTGGACTTTGAAAGCTGTTGTCTCAAGCTACCATCTGATGGTGAAGTTTTCGACCAAGCACTAAATGGGGCAGATCCGAGGCAACCAAGCCATGACTCGTGAATGCTTTGCAGTCAAGCTGAGAGCAAAGAATCAACCAGCCCCGACAAAGATCTAGCCCAAGCTCCCAATAGGCTTGGATGCTAGGGAGGACTTGATTGAAGGACGAAACCGATCGAGGACCTTTTAAATGTCCCACTGAGGAAGGAGAATCCAAACCGGACGGTGAAAATCAGCTCACATCTAGGTGAGCTAACCAAATACCGACTAATTAATCTTTTGCAGGAGAATGCGGATCTTTTCACTTAGTCTGTTGCAGACATGTCCGGCATCAATTTCGAAGTGATATGCCATCACCTAAGGTGGACCCAATCTGTCGGTCGATAACGCAAAGAAGCGGAGTTTTGCCTCGGAGCGTCAAAAGGCCATAGCTGAGGAAGTCGATAAGCTGCTCAAAGCCGATTTCATTTAGGAGGTCATGTATCCGGATTGGCTAGCAAATGTTATGCTAATCAAGAAGGCAAACAGAAAATGGTGCATGTGTATCGATTTTGTCGACCTCAACAAAGCCTGTCCTAAGGACAACCATCCTTTGCCTCAGATCGACCAATCGGGGGATGCCACCTCGGGACATGAGCTCCTTAGCTTCATGGATGCTTTCGCGGACTACAAACAAATCCGCATGGCGCCTGAGGATAAGGAGAAATAGCTTTTGTTACTGACCGTGGATTCTATTGTTACAGGATAATACCTTTTTGTCTGAAAATGCAGGAGCCATCTATCAGCGGTTGGTGGACAAAATCTTCAGAGATCAGCTCGACCGCAACATGGAGGCATATGTTGATGACATGCTTGTCAAGAGCTGAGCTGCCCCGGACCACTCAGAGGCTTTCAATTGGTGAAACACCCTTTAACTTGGCTTTTGGGACTGAGGCAATTATTCCCGTGGAGTTTGGGCTTCCCTCTCTCACGCTCGAAGAATATAATGCCACCAATTCGGTATGGCTCCATGCCAATCTTGATCTGATCGAGAAGAGTAGGGAATGCGCTGCTGTTAGCATGGCTGCCTACCGCCAGCGGATGGCCAGATATTACAACTCCCTGATTAAGCCAAAAGAATTCCAAGCTGGTGACCTGGTGCTGTGGCGAGCCGAAGTCTCACAGCCTACCGAGCAGGGGAAGCTATCATCCAACTGGAAAGGTCCTTACTGAGTGGATGAAGTGGTACGCCCAAGAATTTATAGGCTAAAGCAGCTCGACAGGACTCCAATTTTCAAGCCATGAAACTCGGTGAACCTCCGCATATATTACCAATAATGTAACAATATTTTTTATGAAAATAAATTTACAGGGCCATCAACTTGCGATGGATTCCCTAGTCCTCCAAGAATTGCCTCCTCCTACTTAAGACCCTAAACTATAACTACAGCCAATTAACATGAGGGCTAACTTACCAGATCCTCGAGAAGACCTCGACGACTCCGAGACAGGGCTAACTTATCAAACTCCCGCAGAGCTCGAGTCGCACGAGAAGCGGAGAAAGACCCTTGAGGGAACCTCTAGAAGGATAACTAATCAGACCCTCGGAACGTCACCGAGAGTACAAGATGCCGTAGGCACAAGCTCGCCGTTGGCATACACTGTCTCTCACGCGAAGATGAGAAGTGCTAGATGCCGTAGGTACAAAATCGCCACAGACACAATGCCACTTGTGAGGGATAAGTAATCAGATCCTCGAAACGCTATCGAGAGTGCAAGATGCCATAGGCACAAGCTCGCCGTTGGCACACACTGCCTCTCACGCGAAGACGAGAAGTGCTAGATGCCGTAGGCACAAGATCGCCGCAGGCACAACGCCACTCATGAGGGATAAATAATCAGATCCTCGGAACGCCACCGAGAGTGCAAGATGTTGTAGGCACAAGCTCGCCGCTGACACACACTGCCTCTTGCACAAAGACGAGAAGTGCTAGATGCCGTAAGCACAAGATCGCCACGGGCACACAACGCCACTCGTAAGAGAACTAATCAAACCCTCGAAATGTCGCTGAAGAACCCTAGATACCATAGGCACAAGATCGCCGTCAACACACACTGCCTCTTTAGAAGAATAAAAAGACGGACAACGTATAGCCAGAAGCATTATTTCAACAGTACTCCTTCCGCCTGAGGCATTGTCTCAGACTCAGGAGTAGGTGGTAGTGTTGAAGTGATTATTATGATGCCTCAAATCCATGGACAGTCGGACTATATTCAATTTGTTTTAAACTATTCTAAATATGTTCAATTCAATCGAAGTTGTCCTAAATATATTTATGCTAAAGCTGAGCTACTTAGAATCTTACTCGTGCTGAGCTGAGCACTGAGCATTTCTTCATAATGATCTGAGCTATTCAAATCCTTACTTATGCCGAGCTGAGCAGTGAGCATTTCCCCACACTGATCTAAGCGTCTATTTGTGTTGTTCTCTACGAGCCGAGCAAAATTTACAAAATTCACAGATGTAATTTTATAGTGGGAAACAAAGCAACGACTTTCAAAACAAAGCACTCCTTTTTATTCATTAAAGTCTTTATAAAGAAAAAACCGGTGCTCTAAGCACTTTACAAAAAAAAGCTGGTGTTTCGAACACTTTACAAAGAGAAGATGGTTGCTCTAGGCACCGTCTTGCGAACGAGAGAAAGAAACAAGAAAAGAGGAAGAAGAGGAGGATAGGAGGAGAGAAAATAAGAGAAGATGAGGAAAGACGTTCTGCTACAATCGACAGAGCATCGAATCAGCCAGGTGAGTTGGTTCGATCTTTGTCCATCAAGGACTTCGCCTCCTCACCGTCCGGATGAGCTGATTCAATCTTCATCCATCGAGGTCTCCACCTCTTCGTCGGTACTACCAGCCTGTATGCCGTAAAGCTCTAGATACGGCATTATCCTCAGCCAGCGGGCCTTACAATCATCGAAGCCCTGGCGATGGCGGCGACGTCGAGCATTTCCCTCCTGAATGCCACAGAATCCCAAAACTCAGCAATGTAGCGCTCCTGAATTGCAAACAGAATGTGCTCAAGCTGAGGGGAGAGCTTGGTCGCAGGAGGCAAAGGAGGGAGGCCCGTGAGAAAGGATGCACCAGCCCACCTAGCTCTCTCCCTTTCATTGGCTAAATACCTCTGACGGGCATCCCTTGCAAAGACATTCCGCTCTCTCACCCGTTGCTTAACTAACTCCAAGGGTAGCAGATTCGAAGGCAACGACATGGCAGCAGGCAAAGAAGGGGACTTCTTACCACAGAAGGAGAAGTAGAGATCTCTTTGCTCTCTGGTTCTCTATTTATAAGTGCTAGTAGACACATCAATCGCCAATCGATGCTTCCCAGGAGTTAATGGCCAAGCAATTAATGATGCACTTTCTCTGGAGTGAGAATAAATCCCTACAATGCTTCACAAACAAAATGTGCCCGCATGGTGCATCTTCATAGGCCCCGTGCCGTCTCCCAGACGTGGCCTTATCGGATGAGTCATCGACCATCATTCCCCACAATCATCCGCATTTAACAGAGCAGAATAAGGTTACCGTTCAATTAAATTACCTTGGATCGGCATGAGTAAGTTCATGTAGCAGAAATATGACAAAAAGATTCTACTCATTTTATTCCTTTCAAAATTTCTTACAATAATCCTAAAGAGACCAAAACACGAGAAAGAGATACAAAAATTACAAAACGATGTCTAGAGCTGAGGTGCCGGCCGCTGAGACATCCGTCGCGGTAGGATCCCAGATTTCATCTCAGAAATTCAAGTTCAGACCCGAATATTTAGCACCAACTCGAACTCGGATAGACTACCTTCCGGTGTCATAGGCGTCAATAGAATATTCAGCTCTTTCTTCCTCATATACTTCTGAGGTCTGAAAGTCCACCACAACCTTAGAAGCAGCCTCGGCTGTTCGCTTCTCCTCAGCCCCCAGTCGGGCCTTCAGCTCTCTTATTTCTTTTGCAGATGAGAGTTCTCCTCGCTAGCGGCCGCATTCTTCTTCGCCTGAGCTTCGAACTCCATTGCCTTGCCTAGCAACAGAGAATTCTCCTTAATAGCCTTCCTCAACGTCGTCTTAGCATTTTGTCTCTCCTCTCGATGGCATCGGCTTTCATGGAAACTTCTCCAACCTCTTTCCCGGCCTTCTCTTTTGCTCTTTTGAGCATCTCAACTTCGAGCCTAGACTTTTTCACCTCTTTGACCCGCTCATAGGAGCTTTCAATGTACCCGTTCAAGTAATGGATAAGCTGATAAGTGAAGAAAAATTCATAAGTGATAAATGAGCATACAGTAAGTGCTAAATAGAAAAGCCCCAATATATCCAGATTAGGCAATCCACGACTCCTCTCCTCATCTCCCTTTGAGGGACGTTCAGCAGCTCGTTCGCATCGACAGAAAGGAGCAATCCGGAGAGTAGCTCGCTCGCCAGCATGGGATCTCTCAGCATTGAGGCCTCAAGCTTCTGCCCAGCTGGCGCAGTTCCAGACACGCCAGCAACCTCGGCTGGTGCCTCATTCGAGAATTCGACAGTGGGTGAAGCTGGTCAGGTCGGTGAGCTAAGAGGAGCAGGTAGGCTCAGAATCACCTCCTCCAAGCCTTGGTCTGCACAATCCATCCAGTAGCCTATGGTAGCTGAGATGGTAGGCAAGCCACTTTTCACCCACATAATCTCATAATCTTTCGGATGAGAAGGTTCAGACTCCCTGACCTCCAATATCGATCGTGTGGGATCTCCGACTCTGGCCCGGAGGCTCTGTCTGGTGGCAGGCTTGGCACCTCTTTTCGTAGGATTTTCTTCCTTTGGCGGGCTTGAGCTCTTCCCAGCATCCAGCTCTGCGATCATGGTGATCAAATTGTAAGACGAATAGAGTCAGAAGATTTAAGACCAAGACAGTTGATTCGCATACCTTGAGCAACTTGGCTGATACCGACATTAAACAGCACTTGAGTCGATAGTAGCTCTTTGAACTCTGGAACCCTGAAACCCCTTAGAGCTGCCATCTCCTGCTCCGGGCTCTTGTCCATCGAAGGTTCCTTTAGCATAGCCTCTCGGAGTTCGCCCCAGGTGGTAAAATTCCAGTCTTCGCTTGATGTCTGCAGGATGAAGAAAAATCCAACCATGCACGGCGAAATGCATACCCATAAATACCAGGCGGAAGCTGTCCTTCTGCGGAGTCACGTACCACCACCCGTGCGAGTCTGGGTGCCGCTTGAGGCTGAAGAGAGAATGGAAGAATGTGACATTTGGCACAATCTCAGCCAGCACGCATACCACGGTGAAGCCACCGATATGCCGCTATGCATTCGGCACCACCATACACGACGATATTTCAAAATATTGGAGTGTCACAAAAAAGAGGTGGAGAGGAAGCCTCAGTCCAGCTCAGAAGCACTCCTCGTAGAAGCCCATACGTCCTGAAGGCGGACGATAGACTCGATCACTTAGTCTCGAGACTTCAAGTTGGAATGCGGGAGATATTTGATATTGCTCATGCAGCACGATTATGTCCTGCTCCAACTCTGATTTGAAGCCCAACGGCGCAAAATCAGGCTCCATGGTGGCCATCTCTCTCTCATGCAGGAAAGTAGCGAAAGGATGAAGAAGAGAGGAACTTGCAGTAGAAGGAGAAGATAATCAAAACTTTGCGAGGTCCGCATCTCGTTCTGTCTGGGGATTTTAAATAATCTCAAATTTGAATGGGACCTCCAAAAGCCGCCTCTCATTGGCGCATTAATTGCAGGAGATGTGCATCGACAGAAGACTAGCGTACACGCGACACGTGGAGACTGCAAATGGACGTGATTGCTACCGCCGATATGGTAGTTAATGCCAATGGCAAGCGAATCACACTTTACGTCACTTTCAAAGGAATGTGTGCGGACATGCACCAATTCTTCCCATGCGGATGCAATTCGAATTCTAGTCTTTTCAAAATCTATACGGCAGGGATGGAAATTCGCCCCGAATCGGAATGAGAATTATAATCTCTGCTATACTTGCAATTCTAACCACAGCTAGAGCTAGCTCGGATTTTCGCCTTAACTTCAGCTCGGCTCGTGCCTTGCTTGAAGCACAACACAAGCTAAGTATTCGTTTGGGCTATTACTCTAATTAAGTTTTATAGTTATAGCCAGGGGCCGAGTATATGTTAAAGACTTTGATTCATATATTTAAAAGTATGATTCATATTCATCAAAAGAAGAAGAATACATCTGTTCCTATCAAGGTATGCTGAACCGGTACCGCTGGCCGTTTCGACCGACCGACGGTATGGTTTCATACCGTACCGAACCGACGACCCGAACTAGAAAAAAAAAGAGAGAAATAAAGAGAAATAGAGAGAGAAAGAGGAAGAAAAAAAGAGGGAGGGAAGGAGCCGGACGGTCTCCGATTGGCCGTCGTGGCCGTCGGAGGGCACAGTCCATGCGCGCGGCGCCGCAGGGGTGAAACAGGGGCATCGCCC
>KE505568.1:77097-88974 GCA_000441515.1 Elaeis oleifera | reverse complement strand
AGAAATTAAAACATGTCTCTAATTCTCAATACTTTGAGAATGTATCGAAACTATTTCTATGGACGATTCAAGGACACATCATACTTGAATGAAAAATAAACTTGTCCTTTATTGATCATATCAATGTATCAAGTATAAAATTGTGTCCTAAATTTATTACAATGTGTCAGCCATATTGACTTCTAGGACATACATCTAACACCAATATCGTGTCATGAAGCATCATAGAGATGCAACTTAAGGATTTTCACTAGATATAATTTAGTTATCAATTTTCCATATTTAATTTATTTCTGATTATCTTTAGTTTAGTGGGTTATTTAGGAACCAAGGGTTAAGAGCAAAACATCTGAACTTTTGCTGATAACTTGATAAGGCTAATAATTATTGAAGAAGTACTACTTACAAGACTATTCATGCAATGACAGCCATGAATAGTAATTATGCTTAAGGGTAGTTTTGGTATTTTAACTAAAGCCAAGTTAGGGTTTTCTACTTACAGTGTCTTAAGTACTACATGAATATTATATATTCATGAACATTATGTTTTGGTGGAATGAAAAGAATTCTTCAAACACTCACGACTGTTGAAGTTGGTAGCTGGTGTGATGCATGGATCTGGTGAAATACCATCCCCTAGATGTGACTCCTAGGTCCTTGGAATGCATCCACTTTTGTCCTCCCCTATTCTAGAATCTTTCATTTAATTTCTTTCTCTTCTTCTTAGTTTCTTTATTTCTCTACATCAATTTTTTTCCCTTCGTTCCCTTGTGGAGCATCACATCTTAATTCTATTTGGCTGGAATTTTAATCAGTTAGCCACCAAGCTCTAGTCTTTGTTGCACAAATGTGCCATATGACAATTCTTATTTAGGTAATAGTTCATCTCTAAACCCTAAATCCTAGGACTTCAGGATGAATTTTCTGTAATCAATTCCTCTAGAAGAAATTTTATCTTGATGGTTCACTTTAACATGGAAAAGACCAGATCCGTTTTCTAAATGAACAACAAGCCATAAGATCTATTCCTATGCCCTTTAAATCCTCTTCATTCCCTAATTCAGCCATAGTTTAATATTCTTTGACTCATCTCAGCCTCTGTTATCAATTTTGCATTGAAACTCCTACTTTCTTGGTTCAATTTTAGTTAAAACTCAGGTTTGAATTGAATTTTCCTAAACCCTTACAGGTCATATTACCTAGAATATCCTAAATCAATATGTTATTTGAAATATGTGCAGCAATGTATACATGCATCAGCTAGTCAAAATGTACTGAGTCAGAAATATATGTACATGTTACTTAAATGTGAACATAAAAAGATATGTGATCCGTTATTAAAAAATTGTTCATCCAAATATCTATATATCAGCTAGTCAAACAGACATGTGAAGAAAGCAGTACGAGGATAGGCAGAGAGCATGTAAGAAATTAGGAAATAGTTAATCGGAGAGCCTTCAATAAGTCAGGGTTAGGGCTCTACCATAGGAAGCCATTTAAAATGTAATAATCACAGGAGTTAATGAGGGTATTTAGTGAGTTACATATCAAATGGCATTTGCAAATTCTAACTCCAAGTTATGTTCCCTGGATGAGGGGAAAACTTAAAAGAGTTAGTGAGGCTATTAATGCCCTTCTCTGTTATTTAACAAGTCCTCTATTCTTAATAAGGGAGAGGACACAGGTGGAGACAAACAGAGAGGGGGAGAGAGAGAGAGCAATACCCTAGTAAAACCAAGGACAAGGCTGACTGAAATCAGAGAAGCCATAGCATAGACTTCATCTCGATGAAAAGGGAAGGAAGAAGTTAGGAGGGAAATGAGGAAAGTAGTAAAAGAAAGAACAAAGGGAAAAGAGAAAAGTTCCCATCTTCCTTTTAATATCATACGAAGGCAGGAAACTTTCAAAACCTTATATTATGATGGAATGCTTATCATCCGGCATATCTTTGTATTGTATCAAATGAGAAATGTGACCAGAGGCAAAACAGTCAAGAGAATTGAAAAAATGTCGATCCTGCAAAAAGGTTTAAAATAGCTATCCCTTGAAAAAAAGGCTGTCCCAATGCGTAAGGCTCTAGACATTGTAGGGTCTGAGGAGGGTCAAATGTAGGCAGCCTTGTCCCACATATGGAGAGGCTGTAGCCCAGCGCATGATAGAACAACCTTACCGCTGTGTCAAAGCTTGCCCTTTAAAAATGGTTGTTCCATCAAATGTAAAATTGGAGAGGCTGTTTTGTGAAATCCCCCAAGTCCTTGTAACCTTTTGGAGTTCTGGGTTGTCATCATTTTCATAGAACTTGTAATTTGCATCAATCACTGCTTAGTGCAACACCAGATAATTTGAGTTAGAATGCATGACTTTCCTATCCTGCTGTGAGTTGTTTTAGATTGTAGTACAAGTAAACAAATCGAACAAGCTGGATCCATATGATCTATCAAAGACATGAACAAACAAGTTTGAGGATGATCACTGCTACAATCTTAGAGTTCAATTGACATGCAAGTTGCATTAAGTTGTGTTTAGATGCATTTCCACCCGATTACATGATTATCATAGTGATCACCATGTTTAGGCTATTTTATACAACAAAGCTTTGTATTTCCAACTATTATAATAGAGTTCTTGGACTTTTTCTCTTCTTTCCACATTTTCTAGCATTACATAATATAAAAGGTTCTTAAAGATTATATGCATTGGAAATGTAAACTCATCTTTGCTCTATTTTATCCCATCATTTCATCTCTTGCATCACCAGTTTCTAGATCTTTTCTTATTTCTGATTATGGTTCAATCTTGACCTTGCCTTGAATATTACATTGTTCCAAGTACTCCATAAAGATCCTTCAACATTGGAATAATTCTGGCTTTTATATAAACAAAGTAAGAAGACTGCAGACATACTAAATCCATACACAATCATTATTTCCTATGATCCAAGTAATTAGCCATTTGTATTTTATACACGCACACACACATATGTATGTATTTATATATGCACATTTAGCCATGTAAAAGGCGATTCCTATCTGATACTGTGAAAATGATATACAACAAATTTTACTTGCATTGATCAACCAACCTACTTCTTAACTTTAGATACTCTATGTTAACTATATGTGTTAATTTAGTAGTAAATATATCAAAACATCAACTGGAAAATAAGTAATTATAATAACATAGCCCAGATTAGTGCCTCTTTGAAAAAAAACTAATGCCATATAAGGAAAGAATATAGTCACCGATAATATCTAACAAATTTCACACATGAACAGCACATGTTCATTAGTTACCAGCAAACAAAATTTAACACAGAATTGAGTCCTCATTGCAGTTGGCAAAACCTTGGTAAAAGGCTATTTGTTCCCTGAGTGGAACAAAAGGCTAAAAAGAATACATTCAACTGAGTCATGTACCAAAGTCACAATCACATAGTGAAATCTGCAAGGATAAAATATGATTCTGCATTGAGGGATCATTTAAGCGCTGACTAGAAATGTCTTGTTCATCATGAGGTATTCAGCTCGGTAATCAAGTTTAACACATACAAAGTGAGAGGTGCAACATTTTTCGGAAACTGAAATGAAATGAGAAGAGAACAGCAGGCATCAGAGGCAGATAAATGTGGAAGGACTGGAAAGATATTTTTATAATTAGAGTCTTGCATTTACAGTGCACATGGGATGATGTACTTAGTGCAGATGTGGTTAGTGATCCTTCTGTTATGCATCTCAATTTGATAAACAAACTATAAATTTAAGAGGTACACCGTACTTGTTTCTCTCCTTAAGAAAAAAAGAAAGACATGAAATTAAGCAGTGCATCCTTTGTAATAAGGGGCTAGTTATAGCAATCTGGAGATGGACAACTTGAAGAAGACAGGGCAAGCACTTGAGAGTTTGGTCAGGCATCAGAATCAACAAAGCATCCTAGATTTCACATCATAGTGCCAAGCATCTTGCAGAAACATGGTTTAGCAAATATAATTAGAACTCAGAAAATGTGTTAATGAAAAAAAAGACAGAAGTTGAAATGCTTGTCATGCATAGGGCAGGGAAACAACATGCAAACCACTACCATAAGCATCAAGCATGTCTGTAATCATATTTAAGAGAAAATTCAAATTTTCAAATAATATTGGCATTACTTAGTTATAAGCCATAATTATTACCACAAAGCTTTACCAATCTATTCCTTAATGGATTTAAAGTTAATAGGAGTATAATCAAGTAAAAGAAATCTTACAGCAGTGCCAATTTTCTTTTTTTAAAAAAAGGTGAGTATAGACATGATATGAAGGTGAACTTGGATGCGGCACATAGTTGAAGATTGGAGCTTGGTGTAATGCACAAGAGGGGCATTTAATGTAACTTGATACATTGCCAGATTGAACAAAAGGCAAGGATAATCATAATTGGATGTGGTACATCCTTGAAATTGGGGATTGGTGTTAGTGTATGAGAGGGAAATCTAATGTATCACCTATCAAGGATAAAGCAATGGAAACGCAGTTGCAACAACTTGGTCTTTTAACAAAACGAAGAAGCAACATAGGTGATATGACTGCTCAATATTTAGACTTTCTAGAATCACGATGTTTGGCAATCATAGTTGATTAAAAGTGGCAGTATCATTATTATAGAAAGTTGAGAGTCAGAAATCCTTACTTTCAATATTTTTAAAATTAAGAAACTCATGTTTTCGGTATCACCGCAAATACCACTACCATTACCGCAATCAGTGCCTTCGCCACCACTGCCAGCATCTCCTCCGCCACAATGCCATTGTCACTGCCTCTGCCACACCTTCGCCACTCCCACCACCAGTATGGCTGCTGCTGCCTCTACTACAACACCATTGCCATCATCACCTTTGAGGCAAAACGATCAAGTTGCTTCTTTCACAAGAAGGATTCTACTTAATTCGGATTAGTAGCTGGGGTCACTGAGCTAGGCTAAGAGGTGCCAGCCTTGGAGATCAACCACTTCTAGTTTGCTTGGCCCAGCCTCCGATTTGCTCGAGGAAGCCCGAGCAGAATGCCTGGAGAATTTCCAGGTGCATCGGATCTACCACACAAGTCATGAGCTGGACAAATCCTCATGCACCATCACGCCGGTCATTTGTTGCCACAACACTTATCATCCTAGGTCTCTATTTATATGTGGTTAGTCCACTTGCTCAAGTCATTTGCCCTCCTAGGTCAATTCCCCTAGGTGGATTAGCAAAGTTAGGTTTGTGAGGTATAACACTCAGCAAGCATTACAATGATGACACGACAGGCTTATTGACTTAAGTGATAATAAGTAAATATCGTATTATTCTTTCTACTTCCATTTACTTAAATGATATTATATGTAGGTACGAAAAACTCCCCATTTCAATCAATAAAATACTCAAAAACTCAAATTCCTTAAGAATAAAAAGTTGATGTTCCTATTTCAATACAAGTTTGAGGAATTTGGGGTTCATTCAAAATAGCGACTTTAAATGATAGGATATTTCTCAAATCTTAAAGGCTCATAAATGAGCATTGCTAAAACCAAAAAGTCCATTAAGAGAAGTAATTTTCAGCTTTTGCACAGATGCAAATATGGAGTTTTCTAATTATAGGTCAGATACAGACTCACAGGTGACATGGGTATTATGACTACATATGAATGTTTCTTTTTCTTTTTTCTGGTAAAACTTATGAATGTTCTTAAAGAATGCCAAAACCTAACTTAAGACTTTAGATATCCGTAGTGAAAGTCCACGAAATTTCACTAGGTCAAAAGTACAGATCTCATTAGTGACTCATGTTTATAAAGCTGACAGCTGATGGATGATGATTATTCATACATTTAAGAATAGTTTTGATATGACCTGATTTGATCTAAACAGACAAAGAGGCATTCCTAAAGTAATAGATGAAGAAACACAATTCTTTTGCCAAATAAGTCAATGCTTCTGTTTGCCGTTATCTTACATGAATCAGAGCATGATATAAATGTCAACATATACAGCAATAAAATCCAAGTGACTTTTCACTAGAGACAAGTGGCATCTTATTTAACAATTGCCAATGCATAAATCTGAAAACTGAAACCTAAATTAAGAATATCAAAATATCTTTATCAATCAAGTAATCAAGAACCTAAACTAATAGTTAAATAAATAATCTACACCACCACTTCAAAAATCAGAAGAGACGAGCTGGACAAGTTATTAAGGCAATGGAAATGACAGGAGAATAAGGGGATGCGTTCCAAACCTTAGGATAAGAATACAGAAAGATATACCACCATGCGCATATCAAAGAGAGGATTCCAGCAGTGATTATTAACGAATGAAGGAATAGCCAGCTACATGAAACTACTATAACTCCAGTAAGCAATATAGTCCATGGCTGACACCTAAAGAAACAAATGGATTACCTAAGTGACTAGGGTAAATACTTACCAATGCATAATAAAATGAGCGAAAACAAGAGTATAATTCAATAGCTACACTCCAAGATTGTTAAATTAATCTAAAAATAGTTTGATTGCAAATGATGCATGCAATACAAATTTGAGCATAAAATATAGAACAAATACCGGGTAGCATTTTGTTGACTCAATGTGATTCACAAGATCATCATAATCATTCTAATGCATCATCATATTCATTATATTAAATGCCATAGACATAAACAACCAACATTATCCCAGTGATCTGAAATCAGATTTGTGGATCTATACGAATTCACTCTTATTAGCTATTTCATTTGTCAAGGCAAGCTTTCTTAATCAGTTAATCCTCTTTCACTTTTCTGCCAATGTCAGTTTACGTGACAAAAAGAAGATCCTATCCTTACCATAACCTTCTAAGAATCTTTTAGCACATTTGTGTATTCTGTTGCTTCTCCACCACACATAAGAAAAAGAAAGTTCTTAAAAGGAAATCAAACCAAAGAACAAAGGCTTCTCTTCTTCCTTGTGGTATGCTAAGAATACCATGGTAAGTAATGGCAAATCAACATAGATCAGATTTTTCATTAGCAGATGATCCTCTAAATGCAGTCGAAACTTTTGGGGTTATTGATAAATACATAATATAGGAACAAGTATATTTACAACAAATAAGCCCGAAGGGATGTTAGTCATTAAATGAAGGGCCAATATGACTGTCAGAGGAAGTGCCCTCTCATTTCACATGAGCTGTCTTCTCTGCAAGAATCTACCCCACACAAAGAAACCTTAAAAAGACAAGTGATGCTAGCCAAGACATTATTGGTCCAAATTGGAATTTTATTCATGGCAAGCACAATGCTTCCTAGTACTTCCCATGCATGGGCACAAAGGAAACATTTGTAGGCAAGGAAATTTTATATGCCATTGATAACTCATATGAAGGGCAACTAAGGAGGGAAAGACATCGACAAAGTTTCTCAGTCCTAGTGCCAATATCAGTTGGGCACCGGGCCTATCATATCAGGAAGTCCCACATACCAGCACTTCAAATGTTGGAATCCCAATATATACCTAGATCCCTTTTTTCATTGGTTTTCATGTTCTCATTAGTATTTTGGCCCTTTGGGATTTCTATGCTATTTGGGTTATTTGAGGTCTTTGAACCCATGATTGGGTTTCTAGTTATCAGTCCTAGTTGTGGAACCCATTTGGCAATGTTTCTTTTTTTTTTAAGGTTTTTTATTGGCACTTTAATTTTAGACAGGCTACTCATTGAAATTTGAAAACATATTCATAAGTTTACTTGGGATAGTAAATGCACAAAACTGTAAAATTTCAGGAAAATAGCAAGGTAACAAGGCAATTTGGTATGACATTTATGGTTGTGAAATTAGCCAGCTGTCAAATGCAACAACAAAAGGAAACCAGCAAAAACAGAAACAGCAACAAGGAAAAAAAAAGAAAGAAAACTGCAGGTTCTGATATAGAGTTATTTTTTCTGGGAAACAAGGCAAAACCTCCTCGTTTTTTGAAAATAGAAAATTTCTTCTATAAATAACTACGTAAGGATGTACTTCTCTGAACAAACAATGCAATTGGAAATTGTACACTAAAAAATCCAAAGTTTTGTTGGACAAGATACAAAATGAGGCATTAAAGAGGTTGTTTGACTCTTTTAGACAGCCTGAAATGTTAACAATGTATAAGATACCTGAGATACATAGGACATCTTCGTAAATTTTGATTGCTTTGGCCAAGTCAAGGAGAACTAAGATTTTGATTCTTCGTTTCTTAACACCCAACCACCCCGGTGGAAATTTGGTTTCCATCACTATACTACTTCAAGTTGGCAAATAAGGATAAGCATGCCCCTCTATGACTGTGATGTTTGTCATCACCTATCAGCATGATATGCATTTTGGGTTTATCCTAAAACAGAGATATTGGCTCATCTTCATGGAAGCAAGGTAAAATTTTCCTCGTTTTTATATATGGAATGGAACATTCTAATTAGGAATCATTAGTGGCTTGGATGCCTTACCTTATGTGAGAAATTTTAAGATGTCTCTTCGATCATTGAACATCCACAGCCAAATGAATGGTTTCCATCAGTTGAAGAATTTCATCTTCATAAATAGTCCATATAGCAAACATACTCCATATTGCAATGTCATGATTACCGCACCAAACTCAGTTTTGAGTATCCATATCTGGATTAGAAGATTGTGAAGAAGAGAAAAATAGTAGGAAGCTTAACAATCTCCAAAGCAACCCACGTCTTAGTTGCTTATTAGACTTTTCTTCCTTATTAAATAATTATCGATATGCAATCTTCTTTTCAGGAATACTACATGCGATCTTTAAATGGAAGAACTATTATATCAAACTCAACATCTCTTTCATATTACTATTTTTATCTTGTTTTAACACTAAATTGGTATAGTCTATAAAAGTTTGAGATCTCTTTATCATTACTTTTAATTAATACTGCCAAAAATAAATAGAGATGCTTATTATCACTGTATATTAGAAGCATATTTTCTTCCTATAAAGTTCATACTTATAATCCACAGTACTTAATGGTTATTGGAATTGCATATCTCAATTTCACTTTCATATAAGTTTTTGCAAAAACAAATTATGCATGGCAGCATGGGACACCTAAATATTTACACAAGACATATCCCATGTTACATTTCTCCTCTCATCCTCATGTGTATCAGCTACAAGCAAGGTTAGTTATGTCCCAGCTTAATTTAATTTCTTCTTTCTAGAATAAGTTTAATTTGATTTGAAACATAAAATTTTGCTTGAGTCATTGGTCATTACCTAGTACTATTGCCCCCCACCCGTGCCCCCAAAAGCAAAGTCCGAGCTCCACCATTGTTCCTTAAACTTGTTGTAGCTATGGATATGATCAAGAACCTAATTAAGATATGGTGTACGTGGTAACCTTTGTCAATTGAAAGAATAATGACTCCATATCAATAGTTGGATGCATCACAACATACTGACAAGATGATTTGTTGAAACCACACCATTAAGATACTAAGATAGGCCGTGTTCTCGATATGTCATTGTCTTTTGCATGCCTACTAACATGAGGGGTTCTTGTGGACTAGTGGTAGTTATTATCACTTTGATGACCCAACTTGAGTTGCATTTAGTGGCTAATTAGGTATACATGATTAGCATGTAATGAACAACAAGGCATGCTCAAAGCAATATGGGAGAATAACTTATTTAGGTGATGAGGATTGATTATACACATTTTATCTAGATGACAATTATCAGAAGAATTACATTATACTTATTATATTAAAAGCAACTTGATTCGCACAATGTATTCCTGAAGAAAAGTAATCCAATATTTGATCAAACCTTACCATAGATGTTAGTTCCAATTATAGGTTCTATAAATTGTTATTTCATCTTGAGGACAAAAGAAGTTATCAGTGACAGCGGTGGAGTGCTATTAGAAATGTTTTCACTGTCACATAAGGATTTACATCTCAAAATGTTCAAGATCTGAGTTTGTTGCCACACTATTTCTGGGTCATTTGCAACTTACACAAAAGGGACACATAAGATGGGACAGGTTTGACCAATGGTTAACTAGTTATACATCTATAGCTGCTTGACCATCTCATTTCTTAACTATCTTGGAGGAGGCAATGAAGCAATGCCGAAGGCTGCAGCAGGCCAAAGGAGGTGGTAGAGGCAAAGGAGGGGCACTAGCCTCTAGTGCACCCATTCACAATGTTCATAGTCATTCATGACCATTCCACCATTGCCTCCCGCCTCCAGCCTGAGTGAGGGAAGGTGACAGTCCTGCTTGAGAGGGGACAAACAAGAGAGAGCAATGGCCCTCCGCTTCATAAGGAGGAATCCTAACTTATTCCTCCCCTCACTTTGTTACTCGAGATGAGCACTAAATCGGTCCCATGGCTTGTTTGAGCTTTAATTCCCATTTTACCCCTCATGGTTCAATAGAAAACCTGGTCAGTTATGATCAGGACATCACCTCTCTCGAGATTTAAGACAAGATGGTACATGAGACATGTCGTTTCATGGAAAAAGTAGTATGCCCCCATGTTATGAGATTGAAATCCTAGGGTAGGCCTACTAGGTCCTAACAACATGAGAAAGATACAGATTAGGCTTGTTATGAAAGAAGAGTGCCCTACAAGCCAATCGCATGAGTGATGCAATGGGATTTTTCTTGTAAACTTCCAATTCATGTAATGACATCAATCATGAAATGAGGTATTAATTCATCATTATAGCTGCATCTTATTGTATTTAAGATTATGATGAACCCCATAGATTAGGGCAATAATTTTAAGGTCATGAATAGTTTATGCCTATGAAACCTAAAATCCTAATTCTAAACATTTCTGATCGTAGGAACGTTGAGTCAGAGATCAATATTCCAGATAGACTGGCACATCCTATATATGCTCGACAGAGAAGGTGGCTGATTTCATAAGTCACTGGTGTGAAACATTAATACAAGGATGTGGGTGCTCATTAGAGAATGAATTCACTAAATTGATTCGTCGATAGATAATTTATTATGGAGCCTTACTTGCATATCAAAAGATGATTCTCTAAGTGAGAGTTGTACAAGTGATCCTTAGACTTGAGACCACTATGGAATCTTGTGCACATGAATCCATATTTGGTTCATACCCAAGCATGACATTGACTATGTACATGATGTTCTGGATATGATAGAATGTGTATGAAGGTTATGAGTATGTCAGTAAAGAATCGATCACTCTCAGTAAGAGGAGATGACATTCTATGCATTCTCATCTCTAGGTGACTCAGAAAATCTTTTGGCCAAAAGCAGGATGAAGATTAGAAAGGATTTCTAATGCTTCAACATTAGAGTCATCGATGATTGATGGAGAATCGATATGAATATGTGGTTGAGTTTTACATGATTTCATATTCATGAACATATTCAGAATGCAGGGATGATTGAAAGATTGAATTGCACGGTAACTTACCACTAAAGAATATATTTAGTATTTTCACCAAATTCTACATCTTTTGAATAGTCATAATACGTTGCTAGACGTCAATCTTGATTTGTAAGTTTGATCGAATTAAAGAGTTTAATTCAATCATCAATTAGAAAGGATTCTAATTACTGAACTCGAATTCGCACGGTTTGGACCTTAATCGATTAGAAATCTAATCAAATTAAGTCAACTTGCATCTAGACCTAGTGTTGACCAGATGTGGAACCCAATGGATCACACACATTAGAAAATTAATCAAAGACCCATTTGATATGGTTGATTGGAGTTTGGATCCAATCGGATAGCTAGTAAGCATACTAGCACGTGTGGCTAACACTAGCTCCTTGAATCAGATTCAAAATCAGTTCGAATCTTGCTTCTTGATCAAACCAATTGAGCCATGGACTCATGGTTCG
>KE505568.1:44095-55909 GCA_000441515.1 Elaeis oleifera | reverse complement strand
CTCTCTCTCTCTATTTCTCTCAATGTCTCTCTTTTTTCTTCCGATTCGGATCGTCGGTTCGGTACGGTATGAAACCGTACCGAACCATACCGCCGGCCGGCCGAAACAGCCGGCGGTACCGGTTCAGCAAACCTTGCCACTAGGAGTAGAGACCAAACATAAGTAGCAACTATCACAATGGACAGTTATTGTACCTGAGGGTAGTTATTATATATTAATATAAATAAGTAGAATTATACTCTATTAAAGACCCTTTGACAATCGATCCAATGAATCTTTACCTTTATTTTGCTTTACTCTACCTTTTATTTTAAGAGTAGGCATAACTTAACTTTCTACTATAGCCCAGCACTACACCCTTCTACCATAGCTCAATACTATACCCACATCTATTTCCATCTCCTTCAAACAGTGGTGTGATGGCACCAAAAATCCTTGAAGATTGAAGCATCTGGACCCATACTACTCTCTATTCTCCATTTGACCCACATCTTTCCAGCTAGCCCAATATTGGTGGCACACCCACGTACGCATCCAGACTTCACCCAGTCAAGCTTGGCAAATTGTCCTCCACATTGACCGATCGAGTTTCCTTAGGACTCTTAAGTTCCCTCTCCCATTTCGAACAGGACGAAAAGGGAGGCAACAAGCTCTTTGGTATGCCCGATGGGATGGAAAGGACAGCAACAGCATGGTGATTTTAAAATATCGACACTATCTTTTTCACTTCCTTGAAATGAGGAAATTTAGCTTGCCGTCCACCCTTGGTTTCTTGGGGGGATCTGCATATGGCTTCCACCACCATAGCCTTAGATGTGACTTCAGCTCATGTTTAGCAATTTTAATCTAGAAAGGAAGATTTGAAGGTCTAGAGAATATAGAATTTATTAGTGAAACTTATAAAGCAATGGATTCATGTAATTGATGTTAATGATCTTGAATAATAAGATAATATTTACAAAACCTATATGAAATTTGAATTAAAAATGCCAAAATAGCAAAAGGACAAACTATTCATCATTTGGTAATATATGAGAACCTTTCTAACTCAATCAATGCATCTGAACTTGTACTTGTTTGTAAGGATAGAGAACTCAAAATAATGCAGCATCCAAATATGCACTCAAAGGTTAATTCTACCTAAATTACTAGAAGAAAGCAGGCAGCAACAATATGCTGCACCTAAGCGATTATTGTTACTGCTACAATCTACAAAGAATTCTTCATTAACTAGTTGTAAATCAAAGGCATTCCATTTTGAAACAGAGAAAAGCACATTTCGATAGGAATGTTACATTCAAATGTGATGATGCAACGGGATGAGGCACTTTCCAAGTGAGAGATTATGCAAGTAAAGAGCCATGAAAACCAATAGATCAAGATTTGCCTGGAAGTTGTTGAGAAGGATTGGGCAACAACAAGCATTAAAACATTTTAAGAAAAGGAAACTAGTGGAATGGATTCTCCACTTGGCACCGCTTTTTTAGGGGTATCAACCTATCCTGTGTAATAGTCCCACATTGGTTGATTAAGGAGTGCCATGTGGGTTTGTAAGCATGGGCCAGTAAGGTTTTAAAAACCGGTACTGGTGACCATTTTGGTCACCCGCCGGGTCGGAACCATACCGGTTCGGTACCGTACCGACACACGGTACGGCGGCATTACTTTTTCTCTTTTTTTGGGTGGAAGGTGTCCAATCAAATTTTATAAATTATTAAATAATTTAAAGTTCAAAATGATATTTAGTGATATTCATTAATGTTCGTATTATTCCGATACACCTTTAATCGCATGTGACACGAATCTAAGCACGACATTATGTTATTTAGCATCCTAAATAGTCAATACATGAACTAGATATCATTGGATTCTAAAATGCTTAAATCAATTAAAAATTTAAAATACTCAATACATATCGATCATCAGAATCTGATCGATTGTCGATGTCCATAAATAGCAGGATCATTTATCAGTTAGGAGAAATATCTGTCCATCCCTCTAGCCGCATAGAATTATAATCCTCTGTGCTCATTCCATAAAGCAGGCGCATTAGATCATAACTCCTCGATCCCCACTGAGGTCCTAACTCTGAAAGCTATTGTCAAGCTGATAGCCTGATTGTGAAGGGGCCATCCAAATATACTGACAACAAATTTTTGTTCCATAAGACGCTCCGGACTACACAGAATAGTAGCAACTAAAAGACGATGTCTCCAATGCACCATATTCATATCCATATCTGTAAGGATCATAGGCTGCCTGTGGCTGCGGGTAAGAGAATCTAGAATACAAGGACGAACTTGATACATATATGGATCCCACTCCACATGCGAGGTCATCTATAGCTGCATCATATCCTGAACGACCTCATGGAGCATGTCGTCTGTATGAAATTATATCGTCACGACTCTATCAGCTCGTACACCGTGGCCCCTATCTTGCCTGGTGTGCATAAACTAAGACTCATCAGTGAATAGAACACCAACCGACAGCATCTCTTATCCGCCGATCCCTCCATGATCACCAAATCCATGAGTAGCTTAAGAACTATCATCACTGCTCTGTTTGGCATCTGAGTCTAAGTAAACTGAATGCTCTCTCTACTAGAGTTGCAACTGTCTGTTCTTCTTTTGTCTCTGTGCCGAGCAGTTGCCTGCCCTCTCGTCATGCCTTGCTCTGGTTGCTTAGGCAGCGAGGGTGGATGCTGTGGCATATCGACTGGAGGCCTATGTGGAATGTTGCTACTTGCCTATTGAAAGGCGTCCACCCCAATCTCACTAGCAAAAAACTGACAGATCGTGGAGGCGATTCTGGCTCATCAAGCTCTGGCTCCTGCTGCAGTAGAAATATTTTTCTTTCTACAATCCTTTTTGGAGTGTCCTTCGGCTTGTTCTCCTTTTTCTACTTCTTCGCAGGCTTATTCTTCTTCCAACCAGACTTTCTCTTGGATGAAAAAGCCCGCTCCATAGCACGAACAATGCCCCTTGAACTTTTCAAGGTTCCCTCAGTAGTAACCAACATGTTGACTAGTTCGGACAGGGTGCAGTCCAACTTCTTCATATGAAAATTTACAATAAATTGACTATATGAACTTGTAAGAAATTACAAGATCAAATCCACTTGCAATTACTTCTGTATTATTAGCTTGAGCTTCTTAAGCTCCTCTAGGTCCTTGATCATTGTCAAACAATGTTCGTGGACCGACTGCCCTTCGTGCATTTTCATATTGAAAAGTCTCTTGGACAATTCAAAATGCGCAGTCCGACTCTGCTCACCATACAACTCTTGCAGGTAAGCGATCATCGTCCTAGCAATAGGCGTGTGCTCATGCTGGCTCTGCAACTCGTTTGACATAGAAGCCAACACATAGTATTTAACCCGACTGTCATCATCCATCCATTTGTCAAGTGCTGCTCTCTACTCAGCACTAGGATGGCTTGGCAAGGCTGGGGATCCTAATCAAGTACATATCCTATTTCTCCGAAATCAAGACAATCTTGAGGTTTTTGAGCTAGTCTTTGAAATTGATTCCGATTAAACGATTGAACTCAAGGATGCAGGTTGAAGGGTTTGAAACTGACATGGTTTAACTGTGAGAGTAGAGATTCAAGTTAGATATTTGTATTTAAACTTATATTTGCTCTAAAGACTTTAAGAAGCAAATAAACTTTCATTATTTTTTCAGATCCTTACTCTCCCACGATGGAGAGACGAAAATCCTAACGCCACAAAAAGATTTCTAATGGGTGCTGCAGTCCCACCGATGTCGTGCACCTCACCTAACAGATATTGATAACACGCACACCGATGCGTGACAACTTCTTGTCCAAATGCTTCTCTAAGTGCGTTGCAGCACCTTGATCTCTAAGTCATGTAGGCTCACCTAACAGATATTGACCACACTTCTTAGTTAAGCCCGACCCACCATTCATAAGCAGATGCAAAGCTGTCACTGGATCCCTCACCTGACAGATATTGGGCCCAACCCCATTCTTGCCCTGGAGCAACTCTTTACTAATAGAGTGGTTACGTATTTCCGGTGCAATTGAACTATTGTAACCAGTCGAGAACAATCAACACCAATAGCACACCCGTACATCTACAACAATGGAAGACCACTAGACAGGATTTTCTGTACCGTGCTAAACCGATTGGTACACCCTGTACCGTACTGGACCGGTGGGGAACCAGCACGGTTCGGCCAGTTCAATCAGTATACCGGAGGAGGGAAGGAAAGAAAGAGAAAGTGAGAAAGAGAGAGGAGGGAGGCAGGAGCCGTCGGAGGCCGACGATGGTCCGCTGCAATCGTCGGAGGGCCGCAAAAGCGTTCACAGCTCGATCGTCGCTCGATAGAGCTTTGAAACGAGTGAAAAAGAGAGAGGAGAGACATCGGAGATGGGAAGATGGGACGGCGGAGAGGCCGTCGGAGGACTCTGGGTGGCCGCCGTGGCCATCGAGCGGCGGAAGCGGCACGAGCAACGTTGTAGATGGGAACAAAGGCTGTCGCCCTATTCATGCGTGACCTTTTTTAAAAATGAAGATCAACAGTGAAGCTGGCAAACCATTTACCGGCTTCACTATTTAATATATTTTAAAAAAATTTAAATCAATGAAGTCAGCATCCAGACTACCGGCTTCATTTTTTTGATTTTTTTAAAAAACTATTAAACAGTGACACTTAAGTTTTGTTTTTAAAAAATCGATAAAACAGGGGCGATGCCCCTGTTTCACGCCCGTAGGGCTGCACGTGTGGACTATGCCATCCGACGGCCACGATGGCCGTCAGAGGCTGTCCGACGGCCCCGCCGACTCCTTCCCTCCTCTTTTCTTCTTCCTCCCTCTCTCTTTTTCTCTCTTTTCTTCTCCCAATTCGGATCCCTTGCCTTCATTAGTTTGCGTCAGTTAGGTATGGTATGAAACCGTACAGTACCGTACCGTTGGCTGACTGATACGGCCATTGATATCGATTCCAAAAATCTTGCCACCAGACTTAATATTTATAGAAAGATTTAATTCAGATCTCATCTAATCAGTCATCACATGACTGATTTAATTGGCATGGACTAAACCAAACCACCAAGCAACCATATTCAAACTTAATATTCCAAGTTGGCCAGGCAAGTGGAGATCGGTAGGAGGCTCCCCTTTGATGGATGAAAGGTCCTAATTAAGTAACCACATCTCGATTACTTGCCTTAGACACCAATTAGTCAATTGGTTCAAATAGATTTGCTTAAGCGAACTAGGCTCAAGCCATAGAGCCATATTAGGTCCTTAAATTAATAGATTCTACATATGGATATCAATCGACTCGATCAACAATAATTATATGATCTTAAGCTCTATTGACGTAATCCTAATCAACACTTGACTCAATTTGATCAACCGCTAAATCGATTTAGACCCATTATGTTCAAATCAAAAATTCTAGAAGTAATCAAATTACAGGACCTAATTTGATCCATTCATGACCAATCCCTCATGCACAAACACAAATTTCAGATCTTAAAACTAAATTTCAGATCTAAATTTTTCGCATGAAAAAGCAGATTTTTGATCTCGAAACTAATTTTCAGATCTAAACATACAATCATATATCACATATATGAACAAAAATTAGATCTACACATATAATCATATATCACATGTATGAACAAAAATCAAATCTATAAATTAATTTTAGATCTAAGCATGCTTTCATATATTTTACATACGAATAAAAATCAGATCTATAAATTAATTTTCAGACCTAAGCATGCATTCATATATCTTATACATAAATCAAAATCAGATCTCAAAACTCCTTTCAAATCTAAATGAAACAGCCATACACCTCATGTATGAATAAAAATCAGATTTTGAAAACTTTTTTTCAAATCATGCATGTTATTTTCATATATATGAATCCATGGCTCTGATACCACTGTTGAATTTCATAGGTGCAAGTGCACGTAGATTTCAAAACTCTTTTGAAACACGCAGCGGAATAATAGATTAAAATAATTTTAATCAAGAACATGCATAGATCAAAGCACCTGAGGATCTACTTCACATGCTGAAAAACATAATCTAATTTTAATTGAATTAAACATGTGATCAAATCACGTACCTGTTTCGATTTTTTCTTCTTCTTCAAATCTAGATCTAGAAGATGATGAGGTTTTTATCGTAGCCACACAAATATCCAGTCTTTACAGGTATCCACTCAAGAATAACTTGGATTGCTCCTCTTTTTTTTTACATGCAATTGATCAACCTTTGATCAGCCTTTGGATCTTCTTGATCAGCCTTTTCTTCTTTCTTGAATCTTCTTGATGTAGAACAATCAACCACCAAGAAGTATGGCATGGAGAAGATGAAACGCCCCAACTACTTGGGCATGTAGAAGCTTGGACGCCCCAACTCTTGGGCGTAGGAGAAAGAGAGGGAGAGAAGGGAAGCGTGGAGGCTTGGAGGGCTTCTCTTGAAGGCCTTGTTGTTCTTCCTAAAGGCCAAGAGGGGGTCCTCTTATATAGGGGTTTAATTGGAGTCCAAACCAAACTCTAATTTTGATCTAAAGAAGTCTTAATCTCATTAGGATTCTTCCTTATAAACCTTAGGCACTCCTTACCATATAAAGAAAGGAAGGAGGCGCCAACTATTGACGCCCTCAAGAAATCCTCACGCCATAAGGAGAAGGGCGTGTGCCCTGTCTTGCTACCCAATAGCCCACGCCCAAAATCAGATTTTAAGCGTGTTCCCTCTTTTCTTATCCATAAGCTAGTGCATCCAATTTGATCAAATCCAATGGCGCAATCAAGGTTGATCCAAACCATATTGGTGCCCAACAATTAAGCCCCTAGAACCAAAGTCCAAATCCAATTTGGATTAGGTTTAATGCATATAACTAACTTGGTCTAATCCTTATTAAATAAAGAATCCAAGTCCAAAAAGAAATTGGGTTTAACCATGTGCTAGCAAGACTTTCCTAAATCTAATTGAATTTCTCTAAATTGTAATCCAATTAGGACTTCATAAATCTAATTGGTCAATCCAAATTAGTTTCCTTGTTTGTATGACCCCATAGGTTTAATTCTGTCTGATAGTGAGATATACCATTATCTCTATCATAGTATCATTGAAACTCTTTTCAATGGATCGGAACAATTCCACTCTTACTCAACAAAGATCATCGATCCAAAACGATCCTAGTGAGCTCTCACAATCCATCAATGACACCTAGCAGTATATAGTGGCAACCCAGCAGAACTGAATTGAACCTCTAGGTGTAGTTAACATGTGATTCAGTCCCTCTATCATGAGTCCAGACCAGATGACAGGTCATGGATAAATCGTCAAACCTCAATATCGATCGTATAATAGATTCCATTAGCTCAAGTCCAATTGTGATTCTCATAGAAACTCTTTCCATCAATCACACTGTTGTGGCCACAGACATAAGGACTCAGCCTCTCAAATCTCATAAGACTACTTCTATTAAGATCGATAGATCCCATCTAGATACGCACTCTACTCCTACAGTAGACCAACTGTCGCCAACATACACTATAAAGACTCATATAGCTAGAAGCAATGTTTCTGTGCGGTCAAACTTCAGCAGTCTTACTATGAGGAGCCGTGGCACCGCAGATCAAAAACTATTCACACAACTACAGCATCGAGATGATCACTGATGATTGAATAGAAATCCATATGATCTCCATCAGTATAGTCACGCTTAGTGCTAGTTATTCTCTAACAACCACCCGCACTTCTCGCTCAATGTCTCCACACTGTAGACTAGAGACTCATCTATCCGAAGGAAGCGATCAGTGCACCAATCTATCTGGATTGATCAATGTCTCCATGACGATCCTATGATCGGGAGTAATTTTAAGAATTAATTATATATGCCTCTAATTTTAATTTTTGAGAATATGTATCTTAAGCATTAATTTCTTGGACGATTCAAGAACATATCACACTTGAATGAAAATAAATTATCATTTATTGATCAAATCAATATTTTTAATATAAATTTGTGCCATAGAATATTACAATATATCTATCATATTGACTTCTAGGACATACATCTAACACTCCCATGAATATGTGAACATTTTCATGCAAGGAAGAGTGGGGCATTGGGAAGAAAGGCATGAGGAGTCTTGACTTGGTTAAAAGTTAAAATAGGAATCCTAGGATGCCACCTCACTTGGACTTGGTCAATAATTAGCCAAGTTAGGAACCAAAACACATAGGCGCCCCATTATTTCTCTCTTTCGTGAGAGATCTTATCTCTTGAGAGAAAATAGGCATCCCATCTTAACCTAACGTAAAACTCTTCAGCACATTGGGTTTGACTAGTCCAATGAGAATAGACCAAATAAGATTGGGAACTTGGGTCAACCCATGTACTAACATGTTGATTAAATCCATTAGGATTTCTAATAAACCCAAATTGATTGGTCCAAGATCTAATCCCTTATGTGCATAACTTATTAGGTTCCACACCTAGCCAGTAGTAGACTCAAGCTAACCCAATCAAATTAAGTCAAACCTAATTTTCATGAAGTCCACAAGTCAAAATTGACGTCTAATAACGCATTATGACTATCCAAAAGATATGAAATTTTGGTGAAATTACCAAAATACCTTTCAGTAGTAAATTATCGTGTAATTCAATCCTTCGATCTCACAACATCCCGGATAAGTTATGGGAATGAAATCATATCAAGCTCAAACACCTATCTATATGTATCTCGACCCAATGATGATATCTCAAATAATGAAATATTAGAAACTCTTTCCAACTTTCATCTTACTTTGGCCAAAGATTTTTTGAATCATCATCCTATGAGATCACATAGGATGTTCTCTACTCTTACAAGAAGTGACCGATTCCTTGTTGATCACTTACAACCTCCGTACATACTTTACCATGTCCAGAATTCCACACGTCTCAAAGAGTTATATTAGGATATGAACCAAAACACAGATCCACATACACAAGCTACTATGGTGACCTCAGGTCTAAGGATCACTTGCACCACTCCCACTAGAAAACCATCTACTGACATGCTTATAAAGCTCCATCAGATATTCTCTCCGTTGGTCAATTCAGTAAACTCATTTTTCAATGAGCACCTCCATCCTTATATTAGCATCACCACATAAGTGATGTGAGAATAATCACCCTCTCCATAGAGCATACATAGGATATACCAGTCTTATCGATATCATTGATCCCTGACTCAATGATCTTATAACTGAAAATATTTTAGATTGAAGCTATCAAGGCTTTAGATCTCACAGCATGATCTCATCGTGGCCCTAAAACCATTGTCCTAATCTAAAAGATTCATCATAATCTTAGTCAAGCAATAAGATGCCACAAATGATGAATCAAAATATCCATTTTATTAACAATTAATTAATATTATGTACATGAGTAGGAAGATAATGCAAAGAATAATCACATCACATCATCCATGCGATTAGCTTACAGGGTACTATTCTTTCACTCCATTCACAAATTATTTTAACTTCGAAATATTATTCTATTAACTCAGCCTTGTGCAATTTTACCTCACAATAGTCTAGAATTTATAAGATACAACCGGCAGCAGTAATTTAACAAATGAACTTTCACAAAGAGCACACCCTCTTTCACCCTCAAAATTTCTATGCTTGTTAATTAAATAAAAGGTTCCAAACTACACCAAATATCAGCCCCTTTACATTTCTAAATTCTCTTCTTAGGCCTTAATACCTCAATTCCCTAGTCTCCACCCCAATCATTCATCTCCATATCAGATATGCCATCCTTACCACCATGCAAACCAAATATCAGATTCTGGTACCTTATGCTGTTCTCTTAAAATTCCACCATGAGTAGGAATATCATAGAATTCCAACAGTCTTCAGTCCCCACTACTGAATTTAATGCATAAAGAACAAACTTTTAGCCATATTGTCTCCTTTCACTAGAAGCACAAATAAGCTTATTTATTTATTTGTTTATTTGGAATCTCATGGTAACATCCTTGTTCAAATCAGCAGTGTTTTAACATTTAAGATGTTACATTAAGCATGTGAGGTAGCCTATGATGATGAAGTCCACAACCTACACAGGTTGCAAGAATTTTCAGGACATCTTTTATCACCTCCTACATAATCCTTCCAGTATCATCACCACAACCTAGAGTCCTCAAGTTCTGCTTTACCGCTAGTGCAGAAGCTATCAAAACTGATGCAACAATATGGTACAAATGTGATTGATCTAAGCTGCCTTTTACTGCACCTATAAAAGCTAATGAAGATAAACTACACCAAATTAACTACTGACAGACAACAAATAAACTACAAATGAACTACTGACAGACAATAAACCTAAAACAAGTTAATTAGGCATCAGAAAAGTAAACATGGAAAATTTAACGCTCCTAGAGATAGAATTTTATAAAAATCATGAACTCGGGCAGCATTAATCTCATTCTTAAAGCTAAGGCATACATGCAATTCTAAACCCTAAACCAGAAAGTTGAGGAAAATTTCACTAACCAATGGTACGCTTTTGAAATTAAAAGAAATAAATAAATAAATGAAAAGGCAAAAGCAGAGCCTAAAGGGAGACAGCATGACTTCTGATGACAAAACAAAACTGCAAATTAAAATGACCACTTTCTTACAATTCAGAGTGTGAAAAAAGAAAAGAAAAGAAACTCAACCTAGAAAAAACCAGTAAGATTATTGTTTTGTTTAAATTGCTTTGCTTTCTGTTTTGTTTTCTAAACCCATGAGAAAAATAAGCTGGACAGAACAGCATACATGACGAAACCCTTTTGTCTTTCGAAATTGACTCTCAAATCCTTTAGAGTCTCTGAAAGCAGAGATTTGTTGCTTTCAAGAAAGAGCGAAAACGAAGCCAGAAAATAGCAGAAGTTTTGTGAAAATGTCATCTTCAATGGCAATTTCCATGTGCTCTCTAACTAGTTTGTGGAGAAACAAAATCACAAAAACAACAACGATGCCAAACAGACGCTTAAAAAAAGGAACAAAAAAGGCCAATAATATGAGGAAACGTTATATGGCAAATATAAATTATTGAGTCACGGAATTGATGTTAACATTGTTATTACCACCTCAAGAATTGTATTTAAATGGTAAAAGAACAAAACAAAAAAAAGATGTAGATAATTTTCCTTTTTCAAGAAACTTACCATGAGGTTTGGTGTCCCAAACAGAATCATATTCAAGCGAGAGATAGTTGAGATAGCCGTCAATGTCGTCGACCACTCCATCTTCGTCTAGGAACGGAGACTCTTTGCCATTGCTGCTGCAAAGAGGATAGGATTTGCGAGAGGGACCCGGAGGAGGGAGCTCGATGGAGACGGGTTTGGTCACCAAGAAGGAACCCGGGAACGGGTTTGGCGGGAAGACCCGTTGGCGGCAGGGCGGAAACGGGATAGAGAGAGGGAGGACGGATACCACTCCCATTCTATCTACGGGCCAGCTCCAGCTTTTCGTTACGTTTCTTCCGCTCCATTCTTGATTTCTCGACATGTGCTGGACTCACCATTCGCCACCGCGTGCATAGCACGTGACATAAGACAATGCATATAATCTTACCTTCTCTAACCTAATCTAATGCATATGTATACATACAAACACACATACATACATATATATACATATACATATATATATATACACACACACATACATACATACATATATATATACATACATACATACATATATGTATGTATATATGTATGTATGTGTACATATATATATATGTATGTATGTGTACATATATATATATATATATGT
>KE505567.1:270352-281498 GCA_000441515.1 Elaeis oleifera | reverse complement strand
ACCTATTTTCATCTATTTCCATCATCCAAACCAAAAAACCCTCCATCTTTCTCAAATGCTCTCTTCCCCTCGTATCTCCAAAAAAGAGAAGTGAAAATGAGGAAAAAATAATCTGATTGGGAAAAAGATCTTACCTTTTAATTTTTTCGATCTTTTCTTGCATTTTCAATGATTTTTTCTATCTTCCTTATGTTTTATTAATTTTTCCGTCCATAGGAGTCTCCATTGGGTGGGAGGCTTCAAACGGCCTTTTTTTTCATTTAGAGAAGTCTCAATCAGATGAGAGGCTTCAAATAAATTGTAAGATTGAAATATAATATTAATTTATTCTTAATTATTAAAGAGTAAGATAGAAATTATAAAAATTTATTAAATTCTCAATTTTTTTTCTCTAAATCCGTTTGATTTGGAGGAGAAAAAAATTACAGATTTAAAATGATTTATATTCTCTCTATTTTTTATTTTTTAAATAAAAGATTTTTAATTATTTTTTTCTTTTCATCCTTGTCTCCCAACCAAGATGCAAGGAAAGGAGAAGAAATGAAGGTAGTAGTAAGTCTCAGCGGACATGATTGGTGGTTGCTTGTTGGACCTATCAAGACTAGTAGTGGATTTTGGAGGAAGAAGACATTTGCTTCTTAGGCAAAGGACACATGAAAAGATGTGTTCATCTCAAAATAGTAAAGTGGATAGACAGCTATGGTCAAAGTTTTCCAAGCAACTAGAAATTTGTCCTCAAGGATGAAAGATGCTTGCCCACATTGTAGAGGAAGGACATCACCTTTAATGAATTGGAGAACTTCTTTCACCTAAATATCACTCTACGAGAGTACACAGACATGATCTGTAGAGTACATAGATTCTCTTTTGATTGGAGGACTATGTTATCGTGTAGAAGAAAGAGCATTATTAGTCTCACATTGGTTGGAGTCAAGAAGGAACCTAGTTTATATAGGAAGGGATCGTCCTTCTCACGTGAGGTGCCTTTTAAGGAATAAACCATGAGGCTCAAAACGGCTTATATAACCCTTGAACCATAAGCTGTAGACCAAAGTGGATAATATCTCACGTGCCGAGTCATGAGTCCTTGACTACGATATTGGCACCAGAAGGAGGGCATCACCTTTAATGGACTGTGGGGCTCCTTTCGCCTAAACATCACTCTGTGGGAGTACACAAACATGATCTGTGGAATACACAGATTCATCTTTGACTGGGGGGGTTATGTTGTGGTGTAGAAGAAAGGATATCATTAATCTCACATTGGTTGGAGTCAAGGAAGAATCTAGCTTATATAGGAAGGGACTATCATTCTCACATGAGGCACCTAATGAGATATCCGATTTCTGGATTGGACCTCACAAAAATTCAAAGTCTCGATTGGACCAAAATCCCGATAGGACTATGATCAAGTGAGATATTCAATCTTCGGATTGGACCTCACAAAAATCCAAAGTTCCGATTGGACCAAGAGTCCCGATAGAATCAAGATCAAAAGTAAGATATCCGATCTTCAAATTGGATCTTATCAAAAAATGTTGAATCTCACAAAATGAGACATCAAAAATTGAAATCCTATCAGATATGCAGAAAATCCGACCTGCCCACTCTGAGCTCAAATGAAAAGATGCAGTGGTTCACTCGAACCAAACAGCATGGATTAGTCACCTCGGATAAGCTGAAAATTTTTTCCATGGACTACTTCTTTCATCCGAAGTAATTTCTTTGGACTCAAAAATGAGGAACAAATGTTGTGGGATTTTACCATCCTAGTCAATATCCTCGAAACTCATACTCAGGAGCTATCGAATTGATAAGAATATTGATGTGAGCCTTGAAGGTCGATCTCATCAGGAGGCCGACCTTATCAGGAGGCCGATCTCATAAGAAGGCCGATCTCATCAGAAAGTCAGGGTCATCGAAAAGCAAACCTTATCGGAAGGCTGAGATCATCATCATTTGGGCATGTGGCAGTAGATCATTATCTAAGTTAATGATACTCTCATGCTACATCAACTTCTAGTCGACCTGACTCTTTCATATTATCTGCTAAGCGGCTGTTCAGAACTGCTGGTAAGCAGGACACTCACCTTGCTTATCTGTCGATCTCCTACAATCGAATTAGAACTAATATCGATTTTTTGCCGACCTGATTATCGACACCAAAGGCATGATGTCCAGTTCAGATAGTTATTGATGTCAGCTATCCCACATCGGTCTATTACTGATGTGCCATTAGAAGTATGGATTGTTATCTGACAGCTGTCATCCAGCTCAGTCGTAACCGCCTTCCAGTTATATTCCAGCTCATTTGCCACATGGACAGCCATCCTATGATCTCTGCACAACTGGCCATTCTGTTACAACAACCCAACGGCCTAATAGATGTCTAATGGCCTAACAAATCTCTAACGACCTAATAGTCTTTCCTTAAGGCCTAAGCAAGCTCCCTCTATAAAGGGGGACAAGGTGCTCTCCGAAAGGGAAGTTCAAGCCAAATCCAAACTATGTTTGAACTCACAGAGATAAAATTTTACTAAAATTTTCATTGAAAAATCAGAATACTCTCCATTTAGAGTTTATTCTACTTCTCTTCACTCACAAACTCTCACTTTTTGCTTTCTATTTCTCCATTTTCACTACCTATTTTCAAGGCTCCGGCTGACATAAGCATCGGAGAGTCCTAAATCGGAGGGCACCCCATAGTTTTGGGACTTCTTTTGCTGGTTTCGCTTGCAATTCACATCAGTTCAACTCTCAGCTTTTCAGCTCGGTTCAGCACCGTCCTCACCTCCGGAGCCTTGCAGCAACATATGCCAATTTCTCTGGTAGCGTGTTCGTCTAGCCCGCCTCATCGAACTAAGTATGATTTTTGATATCATATCACGATTCATGTCGATGCAATTCTCAGCTCTCCAACTCGATTCATTGCTGACCTCACTTTTGAAGCCTTGCAGCAATAGATTGGCGCTAGAGGAAAGGCTTGCTGAAAATTTTTAGTGAAAAATGGTAAATAAGAAAGCACCAATTCATCCTCTACCTGCCTCATCCTCTCCTGGAGATGTTCAGGAGGTCATCCAACCGCTAGTTGCCGTTGATTCTCAGCAATTCAGTCTCTTGGTATAGTAAGTTCAAGCCCTCACTGTTATAGTACAACAGCTTCAGCGTACCATTGAGCAGCAGCAACGAGAAGCAATCCCTCAAGTGGGTCAATCTCATCATTTCCAGCAACCAGCTCCTCAAAATTTTTTTCACAATCATGCTCTGGATCTCACTAATCACTCTTAAGGGGTAGAATCATGTTGTAGGGGTTATATCACCTCAGCTGATGTCTTCGGAACTTATACTCAGAGTTCTCGGACTGACAAGAATATCGATGTAAGGTTCGACTGTGGGGCTCATCAGAAGGTCGACCTCATCAGAAAACCAACTCCATCGAAAGGCTAAGATCATCAGGAGGCCGGCCTCATCAAGAATTAGAAGGCCGACCTCATCAGGAGGTGGACCTCATCAGAAAACTGGCAGCTGAGCTCATCAGGAGGCCGACCTCATCAATAGATTGACGGCTAAGCTCACCAGAAGATCGACCTCTCCATAAGTTTGACCTCATCATCATCTAGACACAGGACAGCAAATCATTATCTGAGTTAATGATACTCTCGGGTTACATCGGCCTCTGACCGATCTGCCTCTCCAATATTATTTGCTAAATCGGCTTAATTCAGAACTGCTAATGAGTGGGACACTTACCTCAGTTTGATTCTGATTTCCATCACCTTGCGTCAGTTTCTAGCCGACCTGATTACTGACACTCAAGGCATGGCGTCCAGTTCAGATATTTATCGATATCAGTTATTCCACATTGGATTTTTACTAACGTACCATTAGAAGTATAGATGGTTATCTGACAGCTGTCATCCAGCTCAGCTTTAACTGTCTTTTAATTGTATTCCAGCTTATTTGCCACGTGGGTAGTCGCCCATGATCTTTGCACAGCTGGCTATTCTGTTACAATAATTTAACGGCCTAACAGATCTCCAACGGCCTAACAAATCTCTAACGGTCTAACAGCCTAACAGATCTCTAACGGTCTAACAACCTTTATTTAAGACCTAAGCAAGCTCCCTTTATATAAAGGGAGATAAAGTGCTCTCTAGGAGGTAAATTAAGTATGAGTGAACAGAGACAAAACTCTATCAATTTCTTAAAAAAATTAAAGCTTTCTTCACTTTTCTTCGCTCAAACTCTCATTTCTTACTTTCTACTTCTCTATTTCCATTATCTGTTCTCAAGGCTCCAACTGACTTAAGTATCAGAGGGTTTTAAATCAGAGAGCACCCCCCATTTGGGACTTCTTTTATAGGTTTGGTTCACAGTTCACATTGGTGCAATTCTCAGCTCTCCAGCTCAATTCATTGCCGATCTTACCTTCGGAGCCTTGCAGCAACAGATCGGCGCTAGAGGAAGGGCATTTAAAATTTTTAGTGAAAAATGGTGAATAAGAAAGCACCGATTTATCCTCCGCCTGCCTCATCTTCTCTTAAAAATGCCCAGGAGGTCACTCAACTGTCAGTTGTAGTGGATCCATAATAATTTAATCTTCTAGTCCAGTAAGTTCAAATTCTTACTGTTGCCGTACAACAGCTCCAACGTACCACAGAGTAGCACCAAGAGATCATAGAAGAAATCGAAGGGTAGTTGAGAGTCTTCCGAAAAGACAGAGACAGCTTTCTTAGTCTCACATTGGTTGTGAGTGTTAGGACCGTAGCCTCTAACCAACTTTTCAAAAGGCAAATACCCATTGGGAGGTGTGGTTTATTAGCCTTTATCCACTAGGCATAGGAGTTTCATAGCTGAGTTGATCCGCTTCAAGCTAGATCCCACAATCAGTAGGCTGGATGGTTAGACCCATTTAATCTTACCAACTAGGCACCAGTCAACCTTTCTTGTCGACGTCCATAATTGTTGCCAATACATCAGCCACCTTCAGCTACCAACCTTAGCCTGAGTCTCATCAAATCTCTTCGACTACCATCCTCTTTCAGAGTCTCATGAGTCCTCTTCGGCTACGTCACCAAACCTCTTCTGCTACCATCCTCTCCCAAAGTCTCACCAAATCCTCTTCGACTGCCAACCTCTCCCTGCGTCTCACCAAATGTGCGCTGGAACTTTGCACAATAATTTCTCTCCTCAGCAATATTTTTTTTTAACATTCTAGGGCCTGTCGGATTTCAAACTTACAACCTCGCTCTGATATCACATGTTAGGACCGTAGCCCCTAACCAACTTCTTAAAAAGTAAATGCCCATTGAGAAGTGGGGTTTATTAGTCTTTATTCACTAGGCACAGGGGCTTCACATCTGAGTTGATCCGCATCAAATTAGATCATTCTCAATCAATAGGCTGGATGGTTAGACCCATTTAATCTTATCAACCAAGCACCAGTCGACCGTCTTTGTTGACGTCCATAATTGTTGTCAATACATCAGCCACTTTCGGCTACTAAACCCAGCTTGAGTCTCACCGAATCTCCTCAACTACCATCCTCTTTCAGAGTCTCACCGAGTCCTCTTCGGCTACCTCATCGAACCTCTTTGGCTACCATTTTCTCCTAGAGTCTCACCGAGTCTTCTTCGACTACCAACCTCTCCCTGGGTCTCACCAAATGTGCGCTGGAACTTTGCACAATAGTGAGTCAAGAGAGAGTATAGCTTATATAGATTGAAACATTCTCTCATCATATTCAAAGGCAAAACTGTAAGGCTCCAAATGATCAAGGCCTACTGAAGCCCAAAAATGATGAGAGCCAAAGTGGACAATACCTCATGTATATAGGAGCAGAGTTAATCCAACTATCCGAGCCATCCGACCTCTTGACTGCAACAAATATCTCCAATCAAATGAGATCAAAAAAAGACTAAATTTGTCCAAATGAGGTTGGGAAAAGTCACGATAAGATCATAAAAATCCCAACCAAATCATGACAACTTAGTATTTAATTCATGAATGTTCGATGTGAAGCATTTGGATTTACAGATTAGACTTCGCAACATTAGCTCAAGGAGATTTATGCTCTAAGTCATATTCTTAGACAATATGCCCTTAAAGGAAGAAAATGAGGCACCAAAGATTGAAATCCTATCAGATATATAATAGATCCGACCTGCCCACTCCGAGCTCAAGTGCAAGGATGCAGTGGTTCACTTGAACAAACAAACAGTATGGATTCGTCAGCTCGGACAAGTTGAAAACTTTTTTCATGGATTACTTCTTTCATTCGAAGTAACTTCTTCGGATTCAGAAGTGGGGGGCAAATGTTGCAGAGTTCATACTATTTCAGCTAATGTCCTCGGGACTCATACTCAGTAGTTTTTGGACTGACAAGAATACCGATGTAAGGCTCGACTGTGGAGCTCATCAAGAGGCCGACCTCATCAAGAATCAGAAAGTTGACTTCACCAGGAGATCGATCTCATCGGAGGCCGACCTGATGAGATCGACCTCATTAGGAGGCTGACAACTGAGCTCATCAGGAGGCTGACAACTGAGCTCATTAGGAGGCTGACAACTGAGCTCATTAGAAGGCTGACCCCATCAGGAGACTGATTTCATCAGCAGGCTGACAGTTGAGCTCACCTAAAGACCAACCTCATCATAAGTCCGACCTCATCATCATCTGAACACATGACTGTAAATCATTATTTGAGTTAATGACACTCTCAGGTTACATCGACATCTGACCGATCTGACTCTTCAGTATTATCTGCTAAGTTAGCTTAGTCCAGAATTACTAATAAGTAGGACACTCATCTTAGTTATCTTTCGATCTCCCTCATCTTACTTCGATTGTCGACCGATCTGATTATGACACCAAGGCATGATGTCCAATTTAGATAGTTACTGATGTCAGCTATCCCACATTGGTCTGTTATCGACGTACCATCATGTCTATAAATGGTTATCTGACAGCTATCATCCAACTCAATGATAACTGTCTTTCAGTTATATCCCAGTTCATCACCACGTGGGCAGCCGCCCTATAATCTTTGCACGACTGGTCATTCTGTTACAACAATCTAACGGCTTAACAACCTAACAGATCTCTAACGACGTAACAACTTTCTTTATGACCTACGCAAGCTCCCTCTATATAAAAGGGGATGAAGTGTTCTCCGGAAGGTAAGTCAAGTATGAGTGAACAGAGACAAAACTCTGTCAGATTTTTTAAAGAAAACTAGAATTTTTTACATTTTTCTCCACTCAAATTCTCTCTTCTTGCTTTCTACTTCTCCATTTTTACTATCTATTCTCAAGACTTTGACTGACTTAAGTATTGTAGGATCCCAAATCGGAGAGCACCCCACAGTTTTGAGGTTTTTTTTTTGCAGTTTTGCTCGTGGTTCACATCGACGCAACTCTCAGCTCTTCAGTTCGATTAATTGCTGATCTCACTTTCGGAGTCTTGCAACAACAATATATATGAAGGAATACACTGGTAGATTTACGAGCAACAATGTATATTGAGAGTGAATTACATTACTATCGAGGATGACTCAGTTGTTGTGTTGTTCTGGATTCAAAGTTAGATGCAGGAAGCTGTTATCTATGCTCTCCCACGGGAGATGCCGATTTTGCTATAATTATACATTTTTTGGAGGATGAATATTGTAATTGATTGGACGGTAGTCCATGTTGCGGAGCACATTGAGATTTATGATCACTGTCGGAGTGGCTCCTAAGTCTCTTAGTATTTGTTTTGATATTTTGGATGCATTCACAGGGGACATGGATGAATTATTTAACCAAAAATAAAGAAAAAAATTTTTTTTCATAAAACTAACCATGCAGTAGCTATTTATCTACGAGTCCCAAATGAGACCCGGAAAGGATACTCCATTTATCACACCACGTCCGTGACTTCTTTCCTAAAGCCAGAAGCCTATTAACACCCACCGGATACGTGCCGGACAATAGTGCATTCTCATGACTTGTAAGCTCGTGAGGCACCCACCGGTCCCACCTTGTAACGAATATCGAGCATAATAATAATATAATATGAGACCACGCAGGCCGTGGTGTTAGAGCGAGACGCACCGTCTAGACGCCACGTCTCGCTTTCACCATACATCTTTATTGAACTAACAGCACCTCCCAAACCGACGGCCGATAAATCCCCCGCCGAATTTTGCCTCTAATAAATACCTTCAGCTTTCGGGAATCGAGGGTGGAGACCTTCTCGCTTATTCCTCCTTCGAAACTATTCTAACCTGAATCCAACTCAAGGAATCTCCTAAGGTATCATTCCATCTCCCTTCGATTTAAATTTGTTTCTTCCCCCTGTTTTCTCGGGCTATTACATCAGACTTTATTCACTAAATGCGTAATTGTAATTTCATTTTCTTATCCCTTCAATTTTTTTATGTGAAAGCTCTTAGATTTTCTTCCTTTCTTTTTATACTTTCAATTCGTCCTTTGTTTTTTTAGCTTTCCATTTTAATGCGTAGTGGTACTTTTCCTTCTTTGTTAAGGATTTTAGTGTTGTTTTTCAGAGATTTGGAGGAGATGGGAACCTCGGAATTCTCATGGAAATTGGCGGACCACCCGAAGCTTCCAAAGGGAAGACGGTGGCCATCGTGGTTCTGGATGGATGGGGCGAAGCTAACTCCGACAAGTATAACTGCATTCATGTCGCCGAGACGCCGACCATGGATTCGCTCAAGAAGGTAATAAATTCTTTGAGCCGATGTCTGTCTCCTGTTTGGTTTTATTGGCCTAGATGGTTAGCATCCATGGAATTATTGATGGCGTTTGCCCTTGTGCAGCTGATGTTAGTATGGTTACCTTATTTTTATTCTGTTCTCCCAAGTCTGTTTGATCTATCTGGCTTCTTTTCATCTGAATAACCTTAGCTTCATTTTCTGGTGGTTTGAGAGAGAGAGAGAGAGGGGAAAAAAAAATCAACTCTTAATAAACTACGACTGCTTGTCCAATTTTCATGTGGCTTTTCATCATACAACACAAGGGTTACCTCAAATCTATGTTCTTATTGGATTTGCAGTCTATTGCGTTACATTTTATAGCAGTGTAGTAGTTGAGATTACATGTGCAACTTTAGTTATCTCGTGGTTCAGAGGCTATCAAGTATCAATCGTTGTCTCCGCCATTTATATTTTGTTTGTGGCTTTTTGGACATGCTGTCTTCAAGGCTTTGAGGGATGTGGGTCCTTTTGTGGTAGGAGAATTTCAAATTGTTAATGTAGACACCTCCAGGATGAGTTGACAGTGCAAGGGGGCTCGAGGAGGTTTATGAACTTGGTCGGTAAAATAGGTTAACCTAGGTTCCAGAAACCTCTCCTTTTCATGTCTGGACCTAGGATATGTTGGTGCCTTGGGTGGTGTTACTTCTATTCTTTTGCATACTGCTGCTGATGAAGTAGTTGACCAACTTGCCAGGGAAAGATTAGATGAAGGTGGTGTTATTGTGAGAAAATCCCTCTCTTGATGTGGTTGTAGCATCAATCCTTACTGGTCATTCAATTATGTACTCAGAAATTTTTTTTTTCCTGCTGATTAATTAAGTGACTCAATTATCTGACAAACAAAATGCTTGGGTGCAAGTTAAATTGCCATTCACGTTTCTGCTGCTAGAGGATACAACTAAAATCATTCAGCATTTGCCTATGGATAAGATAGTATTATAAACATAATCCACCTTTTTGTAGGGTGCTCCAGAGAGATGGAGATTGATAAAGGCTCATGGCACAGCAGTGGGACTGCCTACGGATGATGACATGGGTAACAGTGAGGTTGGTCACAATGCACTAGGTGCAGGGCGAATTTATGCCCAGGGGTATGGTGCTTACCTCACAATGCACTCCATTTTCAGAACTTCCTTTATATTTCATTTTGAGGATTTTTTAAAGTTGTTTTAGTTGCATTTATTGTACTTAATCCTGAAATGTTTCTTTTGAACCTAACTATATGAAAACGAGGGCACTCTAATAAAGTGGACTTTGTGTCTGGTTCTGCTTCTTTCTACTGCTTGTAGTACCTAAGATGCAGGGGACATCTTTTAATTGTAACATCTCGATTATTTATAAAGCAGATTATAATTTTTTAAGTTAACTTTCAAATTGCATACATTCTTCCTGTTAACTGTATTTATTTGTTGGTATCGCTGTGGCATGCCTTAGAATGAACCATTGATATTTTGAAAAATAACCAGTTCGAATGTATCGAGAATACAATAGTTTATCAATAAAAAATCTGATAGTTTTTATCACTTAAAAAGATGTGTCTTTTAACCCTCTCAAACAAGTGATACATATAGAAAAGGAATTCTTATTAAATTTGTCACTATGTAAAAGAAAGTGTGGTCGGTAAAGTTAGATGTAGTCAACTACTTTACAGCTTTTAAATTCATAAATGCTTATTATTAAATTCATAAATTTATGTTCCTTTAGTGTTTTCTAACGGTCTGTTGAGTTTTTTTTCTGGTTTCTTATTTCTCTCTCGTAAAGGGAGTTTACCTGTGTTTCTCACTTGGTACTGACAGAACTTTTCGTAGATTTATAAGAGATAAATCTGACCGAGCTAGTTTTTTTTTTTAAAAAAACAAATTCGGTAATTGAAAAGAATTATATTCCTTCCTGCGAATTGTCATATTGAACATCTGTTTGTGTCAATTTTTTTTTTCTGGCATTTTCCTGCTTTTCATCATTGATTCTGCTTCCGTTGAATTTCTTTTAAACACATTTTTTTTTTAAAAATGCAACACTCCTGGGTTGAATGTTCTTTTAACTACAGTGCTAAGCTAGTTGATCTTGCACTTGCCTCTGGAAAAATATATGAAGGAGAAGGCTTTAAATACATTCAAGAATGTTTTGATCAAGGTACTTTGCATCTCATTGGTTTGTTGAGTGATGGGGGTGTCCACTCATGGCTTGATCAGCTGCAGGTATTTATTAGGTATTCTCAGTTATTGTTTGACTACCTGCTTTGATGATTTTCAAAAATTGATAACTTTTCTTCTCGCAGTTGCTACTTGTTAGGATTTGACGCCTCGAGATTCAGCTCATATTGAGCCCACAGCGAGGTTCGTGGCGAAAAACGGAGACCAACGAGACCAAGATCAACTGAAACGGAG